>ML385092.1:18434-99397 GCA_005239525.1 Nicotiana knightiana
TTACTGGTAGGCTAATATGGGTATGTGTTCTGCACCGGGTCCGAATTGTTGGCTCCGAATTTCTATTATTGAGGAATGTACCATTCGATTGTGATTGAGTTTATTCATGTTCTGGAGTGATCTATGAGTTACCCTTCGATGTTGCGAGGAGTGGTGATTATTGGTTATATGCATATATGGTGCAGTTCTAATTGGGCTTTATAGCTAGATTTGAGTAAGGTAAGTAATTGGGTATTGCGAGGTTGAGACGCGTTGGTTATGTACCTTCTGATTCGGGTGGCATGGTATCGTCCGGTTTCTCCCGTGGTTATGGCAATGCACTTTGAGTACTTGATGTCGAATTTCGAATGGTTATTGATTTTGGGAAAGGTGTCTTGAAATATTTCAAGTGGACCAGCGTTTGGATGAGATCGCGTAGTGTAGCGGAGTTACGTAGGGGTATGACCTTTGGTATTGGATTCGTGTGTTTTGATTTTTACGATGTGTGCCAGGCTGTTAGCATGATATGGTGATGGTAATTGTTAATGGCAGGATAGTCCTCTCGTGTGGATTTTTTATATAATTTGATTACATTGGGATGTTTCTATTAAGTGCACGAGTTGCACAGGTTTTGGCTTCGAATTGTATCGATGTGTCATGTCATTAGAGTGGTCGTGATGGATGAGAAGAGGTCATTGGACCTAGAATGAATATTTTCAGAATTGTCTACAGCATAGTTGGAAGGATAAATATCAGGAGTCGGCTTAGAAATCTGCTATATTCCCGTTTGGGAAGGGGGAGCTTCTTCTCTGACTGATCAGGCAAATGGTTGCTAGTTTTTACGTGTTTCTTTCACCATCGGTAGTATATGGAAGTGTTAGAGCGAGGCATTTCTTGATAAGAGTTTATGTACCAGTATTGGGTTGTTATGAGCAGTTATTGTGGTTAAAAGTTATCGCTATGAGTGTTTGAGTCGCGTTGTGTATTATGTGATTTCATATGGGGTGCGTATATGGCTTGATTCAGCATGTTCAGACTTGTTCAATTTATATTTATGGAATTTTGATCTTGTATAATATTTCAGAAGTGGGAATTTGGTTCTAAGGTTTATGGCTCAGGATTGGATTTCGAAATTTCAACGGTGTTGTGCTATTAGACCTATATGGGATAGGGTGACGTGTGATCACCCCCGGGTATGTGCATGGTAAGCTACGTAGCAGTTTGATAGTGTTGGAGAACAACTATTGACCCATTCGAGGACGAACGTATGTTTAAGTAGGGGAGGATGTAACGACCCGGTCGGTCGTTCCGAAAGTTTAGCCCCATTTCCCCCGTTTATTCTTCATTATATGTGGTTCAGCTTCATTTAGGTGTGTTGGGTCAGTTGGTTCGGGTTCAGAGTGGTCATGGTGAGAATTGAGACACTTAGTCTCTTAAAGTAGCCTAATAGTTGAAAAAGTCAACTGAGAGATGACTTATTGATAAATGACCTCGGAATGCGGATTTTATGGCTCAGATAGCTTCTTTAGGTGATTTGGAACTCAAGAGTGTGTTCGGAATGTAGTTTTGATGTCCGGAGTAGAATTAGGCTTGAATTGGCGAAAGTTAGTTTTTGGCGATTTTCGGTCGGCAGTGGAAAATAGGCTATCTGGGTCGGAATGGAATTCCTGAAGCTGGAACAGGTCCGTAATGTCATTTTGGATATGTGTGCAAAATTTCAGGTCAACCGGAGGTGTTTTGGTTGGTTTTGGCATCGTTGGCGAAATTTAGAAGTTTCAAAGTTCATAGGTTTGAATTTGATGTAATTTTGGTGTTTTCATGTTATTTTTGGTGTTTCGAAGGCTCGAATAAGTTTGAATGATGCTATGGGGTGTGTTGGTATGTTTGGTTGGGGAACCAGAGAAGTTCAATCTTATCACTCGTCCTTGCTAGAATCCTATGAAGAAGGATGTCTAATTTCTAACAAATGCAATTATTACTAATGGTAAAAAAAACTAACAAATACAATTACTACTAATTGCATTCAAGACAGGGAAGTCATGTGTCAGCTTTCAATTTGGGCATGCATTAACAAACTGAGTCTAAATGAATCCTTGTTTTCATGAGCTATATCAAGTAGTTCAGAGTTAGATAAACCAGAAAGCATTTTCTTTCTTTCTACCATAAAGCTTCCAATCTTGTGAAAATCTGAATTAACAGGATTTAATTCCAACATATAGAATAAAACTTAAAAGACAACACTTGAAGATAGAGTATACATTGAATATTTGTAAATATATGTTCTATGTACTCACTAAGAGATAGATACAGAGCCTGGAATCGATCCGTCAGCCATATTGTGATCGACGATGAAATCTTACTGCTATGAGTGGGTGCTTTGGAAATATCAAATATCAAATATAAAATATCAAATATCAAATATCAAATATCAAAGCAAGTCTATCATAAAACCACAAAGGTACTAATTAATTTATTACATAGATTATATTCCTGTTTCTAGCTAGTTTCAAAAGACAAAATCTACTAATGTTAAATCCTGCACCTAAATTTATGATAAATCTAAAGCTCCTAGGTATATTCCTGGAGCTAGTTCTTTGGCGAGCAGGTGAATGCTACTAATGTTGCTTGACTGCTTGGGATGTCGATCAATCAATTACACTTAAAAAAAATTATGTTGAAGCTGAGCAATTAGGAAACCATAGGGATATAGAAGCAAATGTGCAGGCTGGAAATCTGTTGCAATAGAAAAAGGATAAAGCTGGACATGAAAGTGTTCAAGTTGCTGAACATTCCAGTAGCATTTCAGCTGGAAAGGTTGGTGCATCTACAACTAGCTTGAATACCTATAAATTGAGCAACAATGAGGAGAAAAACATGGAGAAAAGATGGACTACAGTAACTTGCAAAAAGACTGCTGCAAATAAAAAATAATTGGTCTAAATAAGGTGTTAGCAATCCTACGTTAAGAAAAGATTTTGTTCCATGTTGTTCTCATGATATTTTTTTTTATTGTTTTCAGGTAAATACAATTCTTATTAGGAAAAAGTAGGAATAAAAGACAAGAAAAAAAATGATCTGTGATTACTGGGTGTAACAACAATAACAATTAAGTATAAATCTCAACCTGTTTGGTATGGTAGTATCCCTTGCTTCTAAGGTGTTAGTTCTTAGCTTCTATTTGTGTGACTTCCTATCATTTTAGCTTCTATTTGTGTTACTTCCAACCTCTGTCTTATATGATCATTTTAATCTTATTTAGTTTTGTATAACCGTATACCCATCTTAACATCTGCATTTTTTTTAATATTAGGATCAGGTAAAGATCTTAACATCTGCATTTCTACCTAATATTCATTTTTGTTTAACGTTACCATTCCACAACTGTTTTAACTTTTATAGAAGTTACCTTTTAATTTGTTGGGTATCTTCCTATTGCATACAGTCCTCAATTTGAACCATTCTATTCTAGTTTTATGTACATCATCTTTACCTATTTTTAGAACACTAAGTTTATCTGAATTGTCTGCATATAGACACCAAAATTCCATCCATTCTCATTTAACCTTTGTTCTTCTTATGGGACTAAAATTGTTGTTCACATATTACATCTTACTTCTACTTAATCAAGAGAATATTGTTTATCCTACTCATAAATCAAATTACAAAATTGATAAACCCATCAGCGTGTCATTTATTTTCATCTTGAATCATGTAATATTTCTCGTTTCATGAAATAATGTAATTCATTTAACTGAATATTTTGGAATTCCAGTAGGTTTAGCTAAAGATATAAATCTATATAGGTGATACTAGTTGGAAATACCCGTGTAGGTCTTGTATATACTAGTAAAAGTAGAGAGAAATTCTAATATATACTCCCTCAATTTCAATTTATGTGAACCCATTTGACTGGGTGTTATCAATCCTACGATAAGAGAAAGACAAAATACTCCTTACATGAAAAGTGCTCGAGTTAAGAACTAGTTACTGGGTAGATGCTGGAACTGGTTGATGTCAAAGCACGACAAAACAGCGTGAAAGTTCAGCAACAACTTAGAGTTTCTCAGCACTTCACCTTGAAGAAATTGGAAACCACGCAGATCTCAAAACACCTAAATTCGATTTTAATAACAAAATATCACCAAAATTTGTATTAATCAAGAGTTCAACATAAAAGAAACCCCCAAATCAAAACTGGTACATATTCACTGCTTGTTCTTAGCTTTTACCATCAAAAGGAAGTATTTAAACAACAAATACCTAGATTTTTAGGTGCAGCTAAGCATAAATCATTTACTTTCTACTCCAAGATTTCATTTTCATCTTAAAGTCTTTACCTTATAACTTGGTATGCAAAGAAATGACAAATCTTTTTTTTCCTTTTTCCTCCTCTTTTCCATAATCTATTCAACTTTAATATCACTATCCGTTAAACCAAAAATTATTCCATAAGTATATTCAAAATTACCCAAATCAAGCCCCCTTTTAGAAAAAAAAATTAAAAGCATGAAGAGAAATATTTATAACATCCCAAAAGAGAAACATCAAATAAAATCGAACTACAACAAGAAAAATAAAAGGAGAAAAATACTACAAGAAGACAAGAACAAAAAAAGGAAATTACTTTACAAAAACAACAAACATATACAATTATGAACTCAAAATTCTTCAAATCAGAAATAAACTAAAAAAGGTTCGATTTTTGACAGAAATCTCAACCCAAAAAGGGAAAAGAAAGAAAGGAAAAAACAGGAAGCTACTTTACAAAAAACAAACAAGTCTAAACTAGTCAAAAACCTTCAAAATTAGAAATGAAACTACAAAAAAAACTCCAAATTAACACAAAAAATGCAACCCAACAAAAGAAAAATTCACAAAAAAAAACAAGTATTAAACTAAAAAACCTTCAAAATAAGAAAGAAAACTACAAAATGATTCGATTTTTAAGACAAAAAATACAACCCGCCAAAAGAAATCAATAAAGCTGAACACTCATCGATCTGTGAAGAAAATTATAGGATTACTGAAAGTAAGCACAAATCAAGAGAGGGTTCTTCTTTGGTGTTTTGTTGGGGGGAGGAGGGATGGGGTTGAAGAAAGGAAGAAAAGTAAGAGAAGAGGAAGCTGGAGTGGAGACTATGAGTCCACATGCACAAAATCTTGATTTATCTTACATCTACCAAAGCCCTAAAAACTTTAATGTAGAAAAATTTCTAATAAACAAAGAAAGAAACAGAGACAAACCAGTATTTTAGAAAAGAGTTGATGTAGCAATGCATCTGAAAAATTTAATGGATGATTAGAGGAGAAGAAGGAGAAAGAGGCCAAGGGACTGGTTTCTTAGTGTCTTCTTTTGTGAGAAAGAAAGACGTTAATTTTTAGGAAGAGGGAAAGCAGAACACTTATTTTGCCCTAACCTTTACACCCTAAATCTAGCGACAAAAACCTTCCGTAGCAACAAGGGTAAAAATACTCTCATTAATGTAAAATATTAGCGACATACACATTTCGTCGCTAAATGCAATAAATTTTTTTACAAAAATTTTCCTCGCTTAGTTTGTTGCTAAAATGAGGGCGCCAAATTTTAGCGCCAATTATAGCAACGGAATTTTCCTTTTGTCGCTAGATTATACACTAATTATTTTATTTACCTTTTTTGCGATGAAGCTCTATTTCCGTAGTTAATTCGTCGCTAAGTAGCGACGGAAACATATTTGTCGCAAAAATCTGTCGCTAAATCGAGTTTTTTTTGTAGAGAGAGAAACTGATATATTATTCAACTTTCAAACTGATGTACATAATGAACTGAAATCTCCTCTATTTATAGAAGAAAGGAAGCTGCTACTGCAAGCTGCTGTGAAAGTTGTTCCTGTACCAGATATAGATAATCATCTACCGGGGATAATATTTATCCATAACGGAGTACCAAAATGATAAGCTTCTTCAGGAGTCTTATTTTCAATAGAGTACTAAATAAATAAATATATTTACGGCAGTGTTCCATATGAATAAGCTTCTCCAAAAAGCTTATCTACAATGAAGTACTAAATAAACATCCATTATATAATATATATTTATAACAGTGCCTTAGTTTTGGCAACTAACTATTTCACTGTCGACTTTTTGGGTGAACTTCATTGTTTTCTGCCCATGGAAACTCGTGTGGCTTTTGTCCTTGATATGAGTCTGCTGCGTTTTCATTGTTACGAAAATTCTTTTCTTTTGTTTACTGCTGCCTTGGCTGGATGTTTGTTCGTTTATGTTGGAACTCTGTTCACTGCCATGGCCTCTTTGTTTCTGATACAGTAAGACAACTTTGGTTGGCAATTACTGATTATTTTTTAACAGCCACAACATTTGACAGTGACGTATGGATAGTGCTAAATTATGCCGCTGAGAATAAAATATTTTGAGGCCTTGTGGTGATTTTTGTCTGATAAAGGATAAGATATTACACCGTCCATCACATCCGGAACAAAATATATTTATGAGGCGATGATGAAAACCAAACGGAAAAAAAAGAAAAGAATGTGGATGTCCTTGCTTGAGGAGGCAACACGGTTGACCACCAGACTTGCTACTAAGTCGGCGTTCGCGTCCTAATATTTTATTGGTATATGGCATACACCATCCGAGCCTCCAAACACATTTTTAAATCATTTTTAAAAAAATATTTTCGTATATTATTTTAAAACTAATATTCAAAACTACTTTCCGAGGATATCTTCAAAACATTTTTAAGAGAATTGCTTACCAAAAAGATTTTCTTAACCATTTTCAAAGAAAACAAAAATAATTTTCCAAAACTATTCTCTTAAGCCATTTTTAAATGAAAAATGTCTTTAATTAAAGTCATTTCAAGAAAAAACAAGTTAGTTTGTTGATTTGCTTTATACTTCACTAATTATCTCACTTTTGATTTTGCGGGTACTATCATATAGAGTTACTTTCGGAAGACGTCACCCAAAGATAGAAAAGACAAATCTCTATCAAAGCTCCCCGCTTTGCACTTCATGTTCTAAGATGTATCCAAAATCGCAAGTATATTAAAAATGTAAATTTATGTGTTGCTTGCTTGCTTGCTTTGATTTTATTTTGTTTGTTATACACTTACGTGAATTGCATCTAGCAAATAATCCGCCAATCCACAACATCATGTGTTAAACAATTCTTGCAAGGTTTTCTACACAAATGTAGAATGTCAAATATATATTTTACAACTTACTCGATTAACTAGGATTAGTGCAAACATGCTTAATTAAATTGATTGCATACATAAATGAAAGGCACGTTGTTTTCATTTCTAAAAAATAGGAATCTTACCTTTTGTACAAGTACATTAGCATCTTTCTTTTAAACCATTCTCTTTGTAAAGTATTTTGACTATTTTGAACATAACTTGTAGGAATCATAATTGACTCTATTATATTTATGATTAATTCAAATGCTACATCCATTTGGCCTAACCCGATAATTGCCAACATTCTTCATGAGTTATTGTCTTAAAGGCTATTCTTGTACAGGGTTTATAATATTCTTAGCATCCTTGTGTATTTGTTTGATTGTTTATATATGCAATTTATTAGTATTTATTTATTTATTCAATTCTTTTAAAACAAACTCTAAAGTCTTTCTTATATGGTCTTAATTTTCTTTTGTCATAAGAATCAATATTCCTTTTATATTTGTACATCTTGACAACCCTTTTTACGTTTATTGTTTATGTATTTAGTCAAGTATGTTAGTCAATCACAAAATACTTACTCATTTTTTAAGATAATTTTCTCCATTATTTATTCATTTTTTCACATATTTTTCTTAATATATTTAATATAACTCATTGTAGTAATTATTTGACTTTATAAATTAACTTCTTCAGATTTATTCAAACTCTTTTAGATCATTTGGATTGTTGATATACATTCCTTGTTAGATTTAGTTACTCAATTGTCACATGTAAGATTTATGTGGATAATTTCTTTCTTATGCTTCCCTATCATGACGACTTCTACTTTATTTGGTCAATTATGTAAGCTGATTGCTGGTTGCTTTTTATCCAAAGATAATTCTTCACCGTATATCATATGTATTCAATTAAGATTAACCTTGTATAGTTAAATTGATTGGCTTTAATTGTAAATCGAAGTTTCCTTTATACTCTATTTTGAATCCAATTCTTTCAATCAAGTCCCACAAAAATTTTCGTTTATCAATCTGCTTGCATATTTTGTTGTATATATTTTATGACAAATGAAGTGGTCATGCTTTGAATATTTATTCACTACGTGACAATTGTGTTGACTACTTTGTGATAGAAATCCTTTAAGACGTAGTTAATTATTCTTTTGAACCTTCCCTCCCTCAGTATAATTAATTATCCTTAAAGGGTTGCCTAACAGAATAATTAACTACGTATAATGGATCAAGTCCACAGAAACCATATTTTGTGAATCTTGAGGGTTGCCTAACACCTTCCCCTCGATATAACTTGAACCCTTACCCAGAATCTCAGCAGTTTTGTAGACCATAGTCTATGTGTACATTATATAGTGTAATATAGGTGTCCTAGTGTACCTTAAACATTAGGTGGCAACTCTAAACAATAGTGAACCCTGCAGAGTACTATAAGTTGTACATTATTTTGTCTTGTGCCAAATATGATGCAACATATATTATAGCGTGATAGGCTTACCTTGTCGTAGAGACTAGGTGTTATCACGATCCTAAAGGTGAGAGTTTGGGGTCATGATACGAAGATATCTGTCTTGAAGCAGCATTACTGGTGGCGGAAGATGAATAAAGACATTGTTAGGCATGTTTCAGTGCTTGAATTGCCAGAAGGTCAAGTATGAACATCAGAAACCAGGTGGTTTGACTCAAATGTTGGTGATACCGGAGTGGGAGCGGGAGTGCATTACTATTGACTTTGTGTCGTGGGATTGCCACGGACTTTGAAGAAGTTTGATGTTGTTTGGGTCATTATGGACAAATTGGCTAAATTTGCGCATTTCATTCCGCTGATAACTTCTTATACATCATAGAGAGAGGTTGGCTCTTATCTACATCAGAGAGATTGTTCGGTTGCATGGTGTGCCCATTTCTATCATTTTCGATTGTGGTACTTAGTTCACTTTACACTTCTTGAGAGCTGCTCAGCGAGAGTTGAGCACACAGTTTGGGCTCTGCACTGCATTTCACCGACAGACAGATGGCCAGTCTGAGTGGACTGTTCAATTCCTTGAGGATATGTTTAGGGCATGTGTTATTGATTTCGGAGAATGATGGGACTAGTTTCTACCATTGGCGGAGTTTGCCTACAATAACAGCTACCAGTCCAGTACTTAGATGGCACCGTACGAGGCTTTATAAGGCAGGCAATGTTGTTCTCTCATTTGTTTAGTTTAAGCCCGGTGAGGCTTGGATTTCAGGTATGGACTTGGTTCATGATGCCTTAGATAAGGTGAAGTTGATCTAGGATCGTCTTAGGGCCCCATAGTGTAGGTAGAAGAGTTATGCGAATAGGAAGGTCCGTGATATGGTTTATATGGAGGGCAAGAAGGTACTTTTGAAAACTTTTCCTATGAAGGGCGTGATGAAATTTGAGAAGAATGGAAAGCGGCGCGCGAGGTTTATTGGTCTGTTTGAGGTGTTAGAAAGTGTTGGGGAGGTTTCTTATAGGTTTGCATTGCCTCTCAGCCAAGCAGGGATACATCCGGTATTTCATGTTTCCGTGCTTCAGAAGTATCATGAAGACAAGTTGCATGTATTGGACTTTAGCAGAGTGCAACTTGATGAGAGTCTAACGTATGAATAAGAGTAGGTAGCTATTGTAGATCACCATGTTTGAAAGTTGAGATGTAAGGATGTTTCTTCTGTGAAAGTGCTTTGGAAAAGTCGACCTACTGATGAGTCTACTTAGGAGTCTGAGTCTGATATGAGGAGAAGATGTACACATTGTTTTGCTTGTTCAAGTACATTTCTATGTCAGTTCAAGGACGAATGTTTCTTTTAGAGGTGGACAATGTAACAACCCGATAGGTAGTTTTTATTTCTAGCCTTCTGTTTCATGCTTTAAGACCGTGAATAGCCTAATTTAATGATTTATGACTTGCGTGCACAAGCCATTTTGATTTTCGGAAGATTTAAATGTTATTTTCAAAGAAAACATGATGTTTGAACTTTACAATGATTGGAGTTAATAATAGTCAACGATATTTGTAAACGACCTCGGATCAGTGTTATGGCCATTCCAGTAGGTTTGTATGATGATTTTAGGATTGTATGCATGTTTAGTTGGGGTCTTGGGTGACCCGAGGCCATTTCGTTGCTTATTGTGAAATGTTAAAACATGGTCACGTACGCGAAGGCTTGAGGGAGAGACATCCTTCAGGAAAGCCAGAAGGCCTTCGCGAATGCGATGGCCAGTGACCTTCTCCAACACGACATGTGTTTCGCGAACGCGAAGAACACCTGACACTAAGGTATATAATGGGTTGAAAATTGGGATTTAGCCACTCTTCACCATTTTTGAGATCTAGATCATGGATTGGGGAGGTTGTTTTTAAGGGATTTTCATCCAACTTCTAAGGTGAGTAATTTTTATCTAGTTTTGATGTATTCTCGTGAATTCCCATAGATTTTTATCCCTAAATCTAGTATGGTAAAGTGTAGGAATTGGAGGTTTGGGGAAAAACTTATGATTGATAAGTTGGGGATTTGGACCTCTATCGAAGGTCCAATCTTGATGCAAATCACATATTTGGACTCCAAGGAGAACGTGTAAACATAAATTCGTCTTAGTTTTGAATTTTTATAATATGGGCCTGCGTTGACTTTTTGTTAACTTTTTAAAATATATTAAAGATCGAACCTTTTTATGAAAGGTAGTTTCTAAAGTTTGTTTTGACTTATTTGTGTATCAATTAGCTAGATTCGCGTGGTTATGAGGCTTGTGCTAAAGGAATAGTAGTATTTGAGGGTTGATATTTGTCTGAAAGAGGTAAGTGACTTGGTTAACCTTGATTTTAGAAATTAGGATGTAATTGTGTCTATTTTCTATGTGTTATATATTTTGGGGTGGCATATATGCAAGATGAAGAGTGTATATATGATAGCAATGGGTCAAGCATGCAGGTATAACTAGCTTATTTACATCGTGTTCCTTCATTTATTATGTCTTCCATGCTTTAATTAGATTGTATAACTCCTTGGCTATTCTTATTCATGTTAATAGATGTGTTGAACTTGTTGTGATATTGGGTAGTAAGACTGTTGAAATGAGTTTTTTGGCTATTGGGGCAAAGTGATTACTATTTTTCATATGGCGCATTATGTTCGATCACTCTTCTTGATATTGTTTGTGCTTCCCAACATGCTTAGTACTGCTTTACATGTTTATGCTTGGTGAGAAAGAGTGAATTGATCACAGGGTATTTTGCGCTTGTGAGGAAGACTGATTATGCACGAAGGGTGTTTCTGTGCTTCATTACATTATTACTAATGCATGAAGGGTGTTTCCATACTTGTGAGGGAAAAATTATGAAAGGTGATATCGTGCCATTTGATTGTTGTTTCTTATTCCTTGATTTTATTATACGGATTGAGAGTTTGGATATATTGGTGCTTCATGGTTGTGTTGCCAAATTACTTGGACTGGAATTGTCGTGAAAGGCTAGTTTGGTGTTATTTTGACGTTGTAGTCATTATACTCCTTAGTTACTCCTTTCATTAATCCCCATATTATTTCTTCTTGCAACTACACTCGTTATTAGATGGTTGTTGGATTTAGTCTTTGTATACTTTAATTAGTTTTACCCATTATTAAAGATATCATATTGTTTTATCGTCACGCCCCGCCCTCAAGGAGCGCGACCTGCTCAACCAAGATGACCCGACCGAGCAAGCCTGTACAATACCTTCCACCCGAACTCACCCATGAATAAAGAAAAGATCTATTTTTTATTAATTAGACAAGAAGAAGATCATGCAAGCAAAACCAATTCATTAGACATCAGTTACATCAGTTACATCAGTTATAAGTCTCAAAATACATACACTTTCATAGTTTGAAGTGGAACAAGTGGTACAAATACAACATTACTAGTTTGACATTCCCAACACAAACATGAAACTGACACTATGTCTACGAAGCCTCTAATAGATACAAATGAGTACTATGATAGTGCCAGCAACAAGGCCCCGGCTATACCTCAAAACTTAATACACAAGGAACAAAAAATACACAACCCCGAAATAAAGTGGAGCTCACCAAGTCAGCTGGGAAGAAGGTATACCGCTATCAACGATCAAAGCCGCCTATTGTGGAACCACCCGCATCCATTAAAGATGAAGTGCATACATATGGAATAGTACAAGTATGAATGACTGAACACCCTCTCAATAGAACGAGTAATAAATCAAGTAAGAACAATCATAGAATCAATGGAAGCCTCAAACAATACCAAGACACCAAGCGGGAGAAAGATAAGATTTCAAGTAAATTACATATTTTAGGTTGGGAGATCTTTAGCACCGATATACCACCTTGACTTTAGCACGGAATTAGATCACGGCCCGACCGGCTAGGCCGTCTCACCCAAATACATCAACCACAATCACAATCACTATTGAAATCTCAATCATTATCTCAATCACAATCTCAAGCACAATCACCTCCATGTGTGCGGCATGGCATCTAATCTCAACCCGACCATCTAGACCGTTTCATGATAATGTCGTGTGGATCAACATCACTCTTCGCTAGCAACCATCTCATCCCATTTAAGGGGAATAATCTCATCCCAAGCAAGGAGAATAATCAAAATACACACCTACACAAGCACATGTAGTTTCGGGGTTAGGTCATTTCAACCTAGCCCTCCTTGGTGACTTACGATACTCCCAATTGTTTATTATTGAAAGGACTTTCAATTCTTCCATAGTCTCTTACTCAACATTTCATTTCATTAACACTAGTGGCCACAATTGTACTATCATTCTTGGCACAATGGCTGTATTTCATATGTTATGATCATCCCTTTTACTTTAAAATACCATCATGGATTACCAACAACAAGGCATCTCTAATCACGACCTTTAGTACACATATGAGAAAATATGAGTCTTAGGCAACTTGGGTTTCCATCCACAATTTGGCATAATAACTCGCACTTAGACATAATTGAATTCTTCATATTTCGACACAAGGTCACGTTAGAATACAATATCGAAGATAACACAATATGACAAGACCATTAGGTATACATTTTGAACATACAACTTTTAACACAGAGTTTATTTGGAATTGTCAAGTTTATATGAAACAACTGGGAACATGAGACAAAGAGCATAACTCAATCATAACCACAACTTACGAGGACATCATGGATTTGATTCTACAAGAGGAGTTTAGCCAAGATACCTCACTTTCATCTTCCCTAAATTACTACAATGTTCCAAAAATCTTAGAAACTTCAATCTATTTGGAAATATAACAAAATTGAACACAAATTAGGAAGGTATTCACGGTTTCAACTCATTTGAGCATTTTAACAAACACTAGGTGGACATTATGATCTCAAGGTCCTCCCATTGTAGAATCCTTTATCCCATAACCCAATGTCTACCCATTTGAGCTCAACAACTTTCCCACAAACCTTGATAGTACATGCATGCATAAATAATACTATCACACCTAAGAATCACAGTCCCCATTAACCATTTTATATCCTAAACTCGAAATTGAAACTAAGGTGTGGAACCTTACCTCTTGGATGAAGACCTTGTGAGTTTTCCTTGTGAAATTTCCAAGTCTGGAGAAAAGATTGATGAAAAATTAGCTTAGGAATCCCCCTCTCACTCTAGAAGACTTTCCTCTCTCTAAAATGTCACTTAGAACCAGCCAAATAAACCCCAAGTTGTTTTGATAAAAATGGGATTGGGTGAAGTTTTCCAAAACTTAAATTCTATGAAGCCGGGTCTGCGGTCGTAGACCAGACCCCAAAATAAGTATGCATCTTGCAAAGGGGACCACAAAAATAGGTCCCAAAAATTAGGCAGGGATTGATAGGTCTGCGGCCCGGAGATCAGTTCTGCGGTCACATAATGGACCGCAGAACCTCTTTCTGAAGTTTTCTCATGCTGGATGTGCGATGGATTGTGAGGCCCTATAAATGATTATGCAGTCGCATAATAGGCCGCAAATGGTCCTCAAAATTATCTCAAGTTCTGCTTCACTCTATGACCGATCTGTGGCCCACAAATTGGTTTTGCGGTAGCATAGTAGACCGCAAAAATGCCATGGTCTACAAAAATATTCCTTCAACTCCCCGACATCATCTACAACCCACAAAGTCCGTACTACGGCGAGCTCTACAACTCTCAATCATATTACTCTTCCTCGGTGCCACGAAAACCCGGGTTTTAGGTGAAATTTCACGGGGCCTTACATCCCTATCGTTTATGATCATTCGTCCTTGAGTGAGGGTCAAATTTCACCATTAGCATCCAACGCGACTCAACTATTACTTAACAAACCAACAGTTCCAGATTTTTGACTAACTTCCTATATTTACAAAGCTTCCGCCAGTGTCTCCCCTATTACTGGGCTGATCCACCTACCAGAGAATCCTACAAACCAAACCTAAAAACTTTATCCAACGACACACCATAACATGAAAACAACACCAACTGTGGCCTAATGAGAAGTATATTACCAAAAATTAACACTCTTAACATCAATCGTACACATGAAACATAATTCATATAAGGTAAACTCTTATCATTTTCATAGAACCCAAGTTCATAAATACATATCCATTCAAAGAAATAAGGGTACTTCTTCTTCATTTCTTCCTTGGCTTCGACCTGTTGGTTTCGCCACAGCACGGAGGCAATTTCTTTATTTCTCAGCTTATGGACTTAACTATAAGGAATGGTAACTGGAATTTCTTCATAAGCGCATTCCACATTAACCTCAATAGTATCGACCACAACAATATGGATCTCCAACCACCTTTTTCAACATGGATACGCGAAACACGGGGTTCAATAAAGACATTTCTGGAGGTAGTTCAAGCTTGTAAACCACATGATCAATCCTTTGAATGATTCTGTACGGCCCGAGAAACCTCGGACTCAACTTCCCATTCTTACCAAACGGCAGTATACCCTTCATGGGGGAAAGCTTCATGATTACCGAATAATCTTTTTTGAACTCCAAATTCGTGCGACGCGTGTCCGAATAGGACTTCTTATGAATCTGCGTAGTTTTCAACCGTTCCATAATGATCTTAACCTTTTCCATAGCCCTAGATACACGAGGTATTGCCTTGTAAACTTTTCTTCCCAAATCTTGAACCATTCAATGGAAGATCTATATCTCCTTCCACATAAAGCCTCAAACAGGGCGATCCAAATGCTAGCATGATAATTGTTGTTGTAGGAAAATTATATGAGCAGCAAATGATAAACCCATCTACCCTTGACGTCAAGAACACAAGCGCGCAACATATCATTGAGCATCTGAATAGTCCGCTCTGACCGCCTGTTGGTTTGTGGATGGAAGGTTGTACTAAGATTTACCCGAGTACCCAAACCTTGATGAAATTTTTTCCAAAAACTAGTCGTGAAGTGTGACCCTAGATCTTAGATAATATAAACTGGAGCGCCATGCAACCTAACTATTTACTTGATATACAATTCAGCATATTGTTCTGCTGTGTCAGTAGCCTTAATAGGTAAGAAGTAAGCTTATTTTGTGAGTCGATCCATAATCACCCAAATTGAGTCGAAGTTGCGAGGCGTTCGAGGTAGTCCCACCACAAAGTCAATATTGATCATCTCCTACTTCCACATCGGAATTTCTATGTTCTGTGACAACCCACAAGGCCTTTGATGTTCGGCCTTCACTTTATTAGAATTTGGTCATCTTTCCACAAAGTGCGCTACATTCCTCTTCATATCATTCCACCAATAGACTTCCTTTAGGACATGGTACATCTTTGTAGAGCCCAGGTGCACGAAATACCTTGAATTATGAGCCTCAGTCATGATACTTTCCCGGAGACCATCTACATTTGGAACACATAATCGCCCTTGGTACCACCATTACCCATGCAAGAGAAAAAATCGTGGTTTTATGTGTATGAATCCCATCCTTCAAGAGTACCAACATGCAGCCCACACTATGTCTATGGAGCCTCTAATAGATACAGAGAAGTATAGTGATAGCGCCGGCAACAAGGCCCCGACTATACCTCAAAACTTAATACACAAGGAACAAAATATACACGACCCCGAAATGAAGTGGGGCTCACCAAGTCAGCTGGAAATTAAAATCTAACAGTTCTGGTTCGGCAATAATGCTTAGTAAAATAGGAATAATGCTAGTCCATCCCCATTATTACATCAAAATCAACCATCCCCATCTAAATGAGATCAAGCATGGTGTCCCGACCATGCACTGTGACAACATAATCCCTATAAACCCGCACGGTCAATATAGACTCACCCACCGGAGTAGAAACATAGAACGACTCATGAAGCTTCTTTGGTTCTATCCTGAATTCCATTGCAAGAGTGACATAGGACAAAGTGGAACCGGGATCAATAAGGGAATATACATCATGATATTGGATAGTCAATATACCTGTGACAACATAAGCCTCTAAACTCTGACGACCCTTCTTAGCTTAGAAATGATTAGGTCCTCCCGAACTCTATGAACCACCCCTAGCTGCACCACGCCCTGCGAGTGCTGGAGTGCCTCGAGCTAGAGGAGGCTTGTAGATGTAGTAGCTGTAGAACTGGCTGCCCATACCGTACCACTGCCCATACTCTGGTGGGACGAACACCAATCCCTCTAAATTTGGCCCCTCAACCCGCACCCGTAGCATATGGGTAGGTCCATGTAGCATACCCCTAAGTGCATCTTTTCCACACCTAGGGCATGAGGGCCTCCTCTACTGCTAATATCTCCTACCAGGCTGACCCTGCTGGTAGGGTCCCTGTTGCCCTGACCGGGCCTAAAATGGCTCCACTACTGCTGAATAGGCCCTGATGGCGGTGCACTGAAAGAAGACTGAGCAAAGGACTGGTATGGCCCTGATGACCCTCCCCTAAATGCCGACCTACCACCATCACTACCAGAAGTACTACCAAAGTTTACCGCGGACCGGGCCTTATTTCTACCATCTCACTCCATCCTACTCTTTAATTTTCGATTCTCTGTGGCTTGAGAAAATTCCACCATCTTCCCATAGTTGCGGTTCATATCCAAATTTTTGGTTCATATCCGAATTAAAGGCACCTATAGAGGCCTCATTAATAACCAAGGGGCTGAGGCCCTACACGAACTGGCGCAATCTAGACTCCATAGTTGCATTATGTAAATAACAAACTTTGACATGCGCGCAAATCTCATATGGTACTCCCACACACTCAGGATACCTTGCCTCAAGATCTCAAAGTTAGCAACATCGGTTGCCTTTGTCTCGGCAGGAAAAAGATGATCAATGAAGGCATCAGAAAACTCATTCCACCTCGCCAAAGATCTCCCCTCCTCGCGGGACTCCACGCATAACTCGAAGAGTCTTGTACATCTCATGAATGAAGTCATGGGGGTCCTCCTCGGGGTTATTACCCGTGAAAACATGAAGATCTTAATGAAGAAACTTCTTCACCCTGGAACTAGAAGAATCCCTTGGATGACTGGAAGAAGTAGGTGCAACATTCGATTTGTGGGCACGATCTGAGCTAACATCTGTATGGCTCCCCTAAGCCCCCCTCAGAAACACTGGGATCGGAAGCGGGAGATGGAGGTGGAATTGGGATATCTGCTGGATGAATCGTTGCACCCTCGGTAGGTGTAGGAACTAGTGCAGTCTGAGCAGGAGTAGTAGAGTCTGGCAGTGCAGTAGTTGGCAGTGCAGGAGGTATAAAATCAACTGCCACTTCTAGGGTGGCATTGATTCCTTGGCCAGTTCTTGCTTTCTTCCTAGGAACCAAATA
Organism: Nicotiana knightiana; assembly: GCA_005239525.1. NCBI lineage: Eukaryota > Viridiplantae > Streptophyta > Magnoliopsida > Solanales > Solanaceae > Nicotiana > Nicotiana knightiana. The sequence continues at coordinate 36,423 of ML385092.1, forward strand.
CTGAAAATTAGAGCAATGCACGAGTTGGAGGAGGAACAGTCTTACAATCAGCTCTATCGCACGATCTATAACATCAAAGAAGGGTACTATTCCTAAATGCCCAAGTAGCCTGCTAATTAAAGATGTGGTCAACAACACACCGATAAGAAGGACTCTACTAGACACGGCTCTGGGACATCCTAGCACACTTTAAAACCTTAGGCTCTGATGCAAAGTTTGTCACCCCCGACATTGAGGAGAGTGACTGGCGCTTAATCGAGATAACCCGGCTGAGAAATCCTATACAATACCTTCCACCTGAACTCACCCATGAATAAAGAGAAGATATATTTTTATTAATTACACTAGAAGAAGATCATGTGAGCAACACTAATTCTTTGACATTAGTTACATCATTTATAAGTCTCAAAATACATACATTTTCATAGTTTGAAGTGGAACAGGTGGTACAAATACAACATTACTAGTTTGAATTTCCCAACACCAACTTGCAACCTACACTGTTTATATGGAACCTTTAATAGATACAAAAAAGTACTATGATAATGCCGCCAACAAGGACCCGACAATACCTCAAAACTTAGTACACAAGGAACAAAAGATACACGACCTCGAAATGAAGTGGGGCTCACCAAGTTAGCTGGGAAGAGGGTATAACTCTATCACTTATCAAAGCCGCTTCTTGTGGAACTGCCTCCATGCATTAAAGATACAGCGCCCCTAGGAAAATGGACGTTAGTATATATGGAATAGTACTAGATGAATGAATAAACACCCTCTAAATAGAACAAGTAATAAAACAAGGAAGAAAAAACATAAAATCATTGGAAGCCTCAAACAATACAAATACACCAAGTCGGGAACAAGATAAGATTTCAAGTAAATTATATATTTTAGGTTGGGATATCTTTAGCACCGATATACCATCGCTACTTTAGAACGGAGTCCGATCACGACCCGATCTACTAGGTCGTCTCACCCAAAGACATTAACCACAATCATAATCACTATCGAAATCTCAATCATTATCTCAATCACAATCTCAAGAACAATCACCACCATGTGTGTGACATGGCATCCGATCTTGATAGAATTCGAGGGTATACCAAACTATATAGAGAACCAGGTTCTCTATTAGTTTCCACATATTACACACACAGGGCAGTAAGTAAATGACACTGAGAGTTTTTACGTGGAAAATTCCCATCTCAAGGGATTAAAAACCATGACCTACCCTTGTAGGATTTCAACTTTACTACTGAGCAAAACATTTAGATTACAACCTATTGTAACCTAGGAATTAACTCCTTAATCCTTCACTAACTTGTAACAATCCTATTACAAGCCACTTTGTAATACGTCTGGTACAAAGACTTTACAACTTGACTAACTCTAGACAAGAGCATGGGTTTATGATTTATAAAGTGTTTCCTACACAATGCTTCTAAGTGATCTAAGTAGGAATTACAACTAAGAACGTTAACAACATTACAACTCAACTAAGGACATACAATAACTTAATAAGGGGAACTGGTCCATAGCAGTGTTGTTCTTTGTTCTTGATGCACTTGAGAATCGTTTGCTAGATGATCAATCACTGTGGGAGTGCTTGAGTAAATTCTCTAAGTGTTCAAGTGATGTTTTCTCTTTGGTTTAATCATAAAATAACCTTTATGACATCACTTGAATCATGTAAGCAACTTGGGTAAAAGGTTCTTCCCAATGGAGTTGACTACTGCACTGTGATGTACTATTGCGTGTGCAGACAATCACTTTCCAGCTGTTGAAAAGTTGACTGGTACGATCACCAGGGGAACTGATGTCCATCTGTTCCCCTTGTTGATTCTTTAACTTCTGAAAGACTGACGAACATCTCCAGCTTAAGTTCGGTTATTTCCACATGCTTGAAAATATGTACCAGATGTGTATCTGAGTTCCTTATCTGGTTCTTGACATTAAGTTTGTTAGATCATCAAAACATAAAATAAGTTACTTATAACCTATCAATATCCCCCTTTTTGATGATGAGAAACTTATAATTTAAAATCTCACGAAGAGCCATAAAGAACCAGAAAATGAACTAGAAAAGCCATTGAGTTCCCCCTATCAATTATGCATATTCTTGCCCGTTCTGGCATCACAAAAAGAAGAAAAATAAGTAAAAGCAAAAAGAAATCCAACATAGTTAACTCATGCCACTTGTGTGAACACAAACATGATAGAAAATAGAGACATAATAGCAATGTGTACATATCAAACAGGGAAAAGCTTTCATTTAACAATTTGGATTTTACGACAGGAGCAGTTCAATGTTACCAGCAACCATCCACAATTCAAAATAAAAAAAACAAGTACCAACCACAAAAACATCATCAGAAATAGTCAAAAGAAACGGACACGTAAATACTTGACACTTGAGGGGACACTGTTTAGGGAGCACTGGAGGAAGAGGGCTTAGAGGAGGGAGAAAGGTTTTTGAGTACTAGATCCATTCGGGCATTCGTAGACATTTGCTCACTGAGTAGTCTTTCTTTCAGGTTATCCACTTGTTTCTTGAGCTCAACATTCTCCTTAGTCAGACGGGCAACCTCTAAGCTTTGAGAATTACTGGAATCAGGTCTCCGGAAGCTGACTGAGCTGACTCTCAAGTATAGCATTCCTTGCTTTTAACTTCCTGATCTCCTCTGTAGCACTGTTCTGAGAATTGATCAGTTGATAGATGGTAGAAGTGCTTCCAACTCCTCCGACCTTGTCAATACACTCACATTCCTCAAGAGTGGTCTTGGAGAAAGTTTGCTTCCGTGTGCTCACTTTAGCTTGTCCCATAGGTACCTCGGAGAACTCAAAAACCTTGGTGAGAAGAAACCCACAAGGGAGCCCATAGTTACCATCTTTGAAGTCTGCCACTTTCTGCAGATGCACAATCATGATCCCATGCAGGTTAATGGTAGTGAATCTATCCAATGCTTCCATGAGAACCAGGTCGGCTTTGGAGGTAACGGATCTCCTCTCAGCATGGGGAAGCAACACTTTGTTCACCATCTCAAACAGTAATTGGTACACTGGGAGGAGAGCCTTTTTGTGCACTCGTTCCCCTTGTTGGATTTCTTTGTCCTTAACTACAAAATTTCTGAAATTGGAAGAGCAGGATCCTTGGACTGATGACAACCCTTTAACAGGCACAGCCAGAATTGACCACAATATGGCATAATCCATCATAATGTAAACCCTATTTACCAGTATACAGATGTGATCATCAACAACTTTGAAGAAGTCGACATAGACGCTTCGTACTTCCTCCTCATACACTTTTGGAGCATCACTTGTAGAAAAGTGTGTCCATTGTTGGAATTCACAAATCTCAAACAATTACCGCATCCCGACCAACTCCAAAATGTCAGGGGCAAATACGCGACCCCATAGTACCTTCTGATTCAAAATTTCTCTTTCCCAACTCTCTGGGACTCATCAACCTTTGCTCTCTTGGAGGAACCGAGTTCCTCATTGACATCAACTTTCCTTTTCACAGACTTGCGAGTAGATTTTCCCCGTTCAACAGACTTTGCAGACACTTTTTTCTCAAACACATGTTCACCAAAATCTTCACCACCTTATTACTAGATTTTCCACCACTTTCTTCCACTATCTAGTCACCAGATTCTTCCATCAAATTTTCACTTGAGATAGCATTATCACTCTTTTTTGGACCCTCAACACTGCTTTCTTGTTGGACTTGGAGAGAGAGTTCTTCTGTGAGCACTTGTGAATGAAGAAACTGGGTTGCTCGTCTACTTCCTTATCCACATTGACAACGTGCACTAACTTCGCATGCACAACCTTTCCATCCTTCACCAATTTCCTCCTCATTTGATTGCCTTGACTTTTCTTACGAGCGAACTTAAGAGCCTCCTTATTTTGCAACCTTGTAGTGAGTTACTTAGGAGTTGGCTCTAGAGTCTCAACTAGTTTACGCCCAGCCCAGATAAAGCTAGCAATATCAATATAGTCTAAATCTTCTTCACTATCTCCATTCTCTTTAGCAGATACATATCGCATCTCAGGTACCACCATAGACAGAGGCTCAGCATAAAAATGGGGCAAGGGAGAAGGATCAATACTGACCTCGGGCTCTTGAGAGGACCCCTGAGTTAGATCCTCCGGGGAGGGATCAGGTCCTTCATTAGGTACCCCAGTAGTATTGTCCTGTGCCGATTGTTCAACATGCACAATCTCTCTCCCTTATACCACGGTCTAAGGCTCTTCCCCTTGAGGCTCAGACCTATCCTCACCTCCTTCAATAATAACCCTTTTCAGAAGCTATAGAAAGCATGTTTTCTATGGCTTTTTTCTCTTGTAACTCCATAGAAAACGCAGGAGAAGGAGAAGTGCTACGTGAGGACTCAAGAGTAGAAACTGTCTTTGTTGAGTCAGCATTCTCAAAACTAGCAGTTTGGTCTGCATTTGAGTCCTTTTCCATAGGAAGACTAGAGATTTCCTAATTCTCATGTTCGTCAACTTTACCCTTTTCACCCAGTTTTTCCAGCGAGACAGGAGGAAAGATGGTAGCTACAAACATTTTAGGAGTCGAAGTTTTGCGGCTCCGATGAGAACCAAAACTTGAGTGGGTACATGAGGAAACTGAGTGTGGGGGAGACCCTACCCTGGGGTTTTGGCTAGTGATGGTGTTAAGTGAGGAGTCTAATATTATAGTTTCAAGTGGTGAGAACTCAATGAGGGTGTTACTGAGAACACCTGAGTTTTCTTCATTTTCAGTCATGATGGACTCAATTGAGGGATTGGTACTTTGAAGAGAGAAAGGGGAAAGAAAATTTTGAAGTTTGATTTGAGGAGTTGTGACAGTGATAGATATATTTAAGAGGGATGAGGGCCGGTTAATAAAAGGCGACAGTTTTGGGAGTCAGGTCGCTTATCAACGGATGAGCTGTTTCGGTTCAAAAGATGCAAAGGAAAGAAACTGACACACTGATGATGTGGAATTATTTTTATCCATTCAAATTTGTGCATGAGAGAACATAGAAACTACTAACCTGTGTCAGGATAACCAGGTTCCCTCACGGATCTTACAAGTGTAAGCTTAACCCTTTTTACAAGCGTGCAATGCATTAGCTGCTCTGTAATCATCATGTGTGTCTACCTATAATGGTATAAAAATGAGTTAGACTTTGCCACATTTCTTTCATAGCCAATCATTGAGGGATCAGATTCTCAGTTGGGTTTTATCAAGCCCAGTGCCAGGTGATTTCTTTAAAATATTTTCTACTCAATGCTTTGGTGAAAATGTCTGCAATCTGATCTTCAGTGCTGCAAAATTTCATACATATGAGCCTCTTTTCATTATTGTCTCTGAGGAAAGGATGATGCACATCAATGTGCTTGGTCCTCTTATGTTGGACTTGATGGCCATGTTGAGTGCAATTGTGTTGTCGCACAGGATGGGAACAAAGTCAGAGAATACCCCAAAGTCTTCCAAATGTTGTTTGATCCACAATAATTGAGCACAGCAAGAGGCAACGGCTACATATTCTTCTTCTGCAGTTGAGAGTGCCACCGAATTTTGCTTCCTTGTACCCCATGATATTAGACAGGAACCAAGAAAATGTGCCATTCCAAATGTGCCATTCCAAATGTGCTCTTCCTATCCACCAGATACCCTGCATAATCAGCATCAGCATATACAACAAGATCAAAGTTGTCTCTTGAGGGATAGTAGAGAACCAGGTACTGTGTTCCCTTGATATATCTCAATATTCTTTTGGCAGCCTTCAGATGAGATTTATTTGGATTAGATTGAAACCTTGCACAAAGACCCACGCTGAACACAATGTCTGGTCTGCTGGAAGTGAGATACAAGAGTGACCCTATGATGCCTCTATATATGGTCTGGTTTACAAGGGAACTAGGTTCATCCATGTCTAGATGCGTAGCTGTGGAAATAGGGGTGTCAATAACTTTTGATGCTTCTATGTCGAATCTTTTCAGCAGCTCTTTGATGTACTTTTGTTGACTTATCAATGTTCCCTTTTGATATTTCTTCACTTGAAGTCCCATGAAGAAATTTAATTCTCACATCATGCTCGTCTCAAACTCACTCCCCATGAGTTTTTCACATTCTTAACATAGAGAGTCGATTATGGCCCCATTGTTGAGAACAAAATATTTACAACCAAATGTCCTCAAATGCGTCAGCTTGGGATTTCTTTCATTTAGAAGCTCATAAGGTGTTTTGTTTAGAAGAGACCTGATCATGCACATGTTTATCAAGTAGCATGCAGTGTTGATTGCTTCTGCCTAGGAATTTTTTGTTATGCCACTGTCAATTAACATTTTACTTGCCATGTATACAAGAGTCATGTTCTTCCTTTTTACAACAACGTTTTGTTGTGGTGTTCTTAGAGCTGAGAAATTATGAGTAATGCTATTTTCGACAAAAAATTCATCAAATTTGGCATTATCAAATTTTGTCCCATGGTCAGATCTGATGCAAGCTACATTTGTTACCATCTTCACTTAGATCTTCTTGACAAAAGCAACAAATACTTGGAAGGTTTCATCCTTTGTTCTGAGAAATAGAGTCCAAGTGAATCTGGAGTAGTGGTCCACTATGACAAAGATATATCTTTTTCCTCCTCTGCTTGGCACCCTCATAGGTCCACATAGATCCATATGAAGAAGATCGACTGACCTTGAGGTGCTGACTTCATTCTTGGGCTTGAATGAAGATCTGACATGCTTTACTTTTGCACACACATCGCAAACTTTGTGTCTTTTGAAGCTGGACTTGGGGAAACCACGAGCTAGGTCCTTATGGACTAGTTTGTTTAGTAATGAAAAACTTGCATGTCCTAGCCCTCTGTGCCATAATTCGGCATCATCATCAACAACTCTTAGACATCTGAGATCACCACTCTGCAGGGACTCAAAATCAGCAACATAGATGTTCTTGTATCTCCTAGCCACTAACACTACTTCACTAGTCACAAGATTTGTGATAGTGCATATCTTTGACAGAAATTTTTCCTTGTTTCCTTTGTCACATATCTGAGAGACACTTAGCAGGATTTACTTCAAACCATTGACATAGTACACATTCTCAATAGAGTGAGTGAATGACTTGCCAATTATTACAACTCCCAGAATATATCTTTTTTTTTTCATTTCCAAAGGATACACTCCCTCCTTCCAAGGCCTTCAGTGAAAGGAAATCAATTGTGTTTCCAGTCATGTGTTTTGAGTAGCCACTATCCATGTACCACATTTGGTTGCTCCCTTTCACTGCTCCCTGCACAAGGAAATCAAGGGTTAAATTTAGGGACCCTTGGGTCCCTTGTAGTGAGGAAAAGGATGAATAAGAGTTCGTTTAGTCCAGGCAGGCATCATGCATTTTCTATAGGAGGGACCAAGTTCTTTAGAAGTAGTTACTTTCTTAGCAAAAACATTGTTTTTTTGTTGAGACTGAACCCTAGCCTCGTAGTTTTTCTTAAGATGCCCATTGTTACCAAAGTGAGTACAAAACCAGTTATCGGGTACAATAACATACTTGCTATGAGGGTTGTAGGGAGTGTTTTCCATTTGAAACCGAATTCTTTGCCTATTCCTTGCATTATTTATGTACATGGAAGTGATAGCATCAGAGGACCAGGTCCATTTGAGTGATTTTTCAAGATTACTCTTGACTCTTTCTAGTTCTTCCTGAAGTTGTTTGTTCTTTTCAAGTTCAACACACAGTCTAGACTTCACTGTCTTCATCTCATCTTCAAGCCTAAGATGTGCTTCATTAGAAACTTCCTTAACTTTGTGAAAAATCTAATGCCTACCCTCTCCGTTTTGTTCCTTAACTGTGTCATTAAGATCAACTACTGCTGCTAGTAGGTCATCTCTCTCGAGCTCAGTGTTAGCAACTCTTTTGTTCAAGACATCTTTTTCTTTTTCAACACTCTCAATGGTTTCCTTCAAGTCAACTACCACTACTACTAGATCATCTCTCTCAAGTTTTAAGTTACCAACTTTTTCAATTAAAAATTCTCTCTTTCTTAGCACACTCAACAGTCTCTTTTAAATCAACCACAACAACCACTAGATCGTCTCTTTCATATTCTACATTTGTAATTTTTTTAGTTAGGGCATCTTTTTCTTCTTTCAAACTCTCAATAGTTTCTTTCAAATCTACCACAACGACTACCATGTCATCTCTATATTGTTCCACTTCTCCTAATTCCACAGTTAGAATATTTTTATCATTTATAAGACTGTGGAATGCATTTAGTAAAACATTTTCCAAAGAAATGAGTTTTTTAGGAGAATAAGATTTCAGATTTCTCTGAACATCCAGAAAATTTACCTCATCGTCGTCGTCGTCATCTTAATCATCAGACTGAGCTATCAAGGCAAAAATGGAATCATACTCAGTCACTTCACTTTCTAGTTCCATCATTAAACTGTCACCATGATCATTATATTCTTCAGATTCGCTGGAAGAGTCTCCCCATGTAGCAAGAGCTTGCTTCACAAAATTGTCAGTGGCATTCTTTCTATTGAAGCATTTATTAGGAACCTGGTTCTTCTTGGTTGCTTTGTCTGTGTTGTGCTTGAATTGATCTTGCTTTAGGAGGGTACAATCCTTGATGAAGTGACCTGTCTTTCCACACTTATGACATAGGTCATAATTTTTTGTCTTGCTAGAACCGCCCCTTTTTGGAATGACTTGATTTATGCAAACCATTTTCTGGAATCTTCTTGTCAAGTAAATCATATCACCATCCTCATCACTTGAATCATTATTGTCTGTCTTGAGGAACAGGTTCTTCTCTCTTTTGGGCTCTCTTGTTTCATTGTCCTTCTTTTTCTTCATTTCATATGTTTTCAGATTGCCAAAGAGTTCATCGATGATCAGCTTCTACAAGTCCTTTGTTTCTGTAATGGTGTTCACTTTGCTTTCCCATGAATTGGGAAGTACACTAATGATTGAATCTTGTTTCTTTAATAATTTCTCCAAGAGATTGAAGCTCATTAATGATAGAGGTGAAGAGAGTATGCATATTAGATTGATTCATCATCTTTCATACTGAAGAGCTCGTATTCAGTTGTGAGCATGTCGATATTGGATTGCTTGACCTGTGTTGTTCCTTCGTGAGCTCTCTGGAGAGCTTCCCGGGTTTCTTTGGCTGACTGACATACCGATATCCTGTTGTTTTCATCGGGACCAATACCACAAACAAGGATTTTCTTTGCCCAAAAATTCTTCTCTATGGCTTTCCGGTGGGTATAATTGAATTCCTTTCTTGTTTTGGGAACAGTTACAGCAGGGTCACCACTGGTTTTTTTGGGAACGAAGGGTCCATGATAGATGACGTCTTAGAGCTCAGAATCTTCAGCCATGATGAAAATCGTGCATCCTTGTCTTCAACCATCCATAATATTGGCCATTGAACCTTTGTGGCCTATAGGTAGACTGATCTTCTTCAAAGTTTGGTGGAGCAACCATGAGGATATTTTCTAGATGTTAGCCTGATAGAAAGAACCCGCTCTGATACTAATTGATAGAATTCAAGGGTCAACCAAACTATATAGAGAACTAGGTTCACTATTACTTTCGATAGATTACACACACACGGCAGTGATTAAATGACACTCAGAGTTTTTCGTGAAATTCCCAGCTCACGGGATTAAAAACCACGACCTACTCTTGTAGGATTTCAACTTCATTACCGAGCAAAACGTTTAGATTACAACCTATTGTAACCTAGGAATTAACTCCTTAATCCCTCACTAACTTGTAACAATCATATTACAAGCCACTTTGTAATACCTCTGTTACAAAGACTTTACAACTTGACTAACTCTAGCCAAGACACAAACGCAGGGGTTTATGATTTATAAAGAGTTTCATACACAATTGGTAATCTAAGTGATCTAAGTAGAAATTACAAGTAAGAATGTTAAGAACGTTACAACTCAACTAAGGACATACAATAACTTAATAAGGGGAACTGGTCCATAGAAGTGTTGTTCTTTGTTCTTGATGCTCTTGAGAATCGTTTGCTAGATGATCAATCACTATGGGAGTGCTTGAGTAAATTCTCTAAGTGTTCAAGTGATGTTTTGTCTTTGGTTTAATCTTAATATAACCTTGATGACATTACTTGAATCATGTATGAAACATGGGTACAAGGTCATTCCTAATGGAGTTGACTGTTGCACTGTGATGTACTGTTGGGTGTGCAGACAATCACTTTCCAGCTATTGAAAATTTAACTGGTACGATCACCAGGGGAACTGATGTCCATCTGTTACCCTTGTTGATTCTTTAACTTCTAAAAGACTGACGAACATCTCCAGCTTAAGTCAAGTTATTTCCAAATGCTTGAGAATATGTACCAGATGTGTATTGGGTTCCTTATCTGGTTCTTGACATTAAGTTTGTTAGATCATCAAAACATAAATTAAGGTATATAACCTATCATATCTCGACCCGGCCGACTAGGCCGTCTCACCATAATATCGTGTGGATCTACATCATCCTTTGCTAGGAATCATCTCATCTCATTCAAGGGGAATAATCTCATTACATGAATCTCATCCCAAAAAAGGGGAATAATCACAATATACACCTAAACCAGCACATATAGTTTCAGGGTTAGGTCATTTCAACCTACCCCTCCTTGGTGACTAGCGATACTCCCAATTGTTTATTATATAAAGGACACTCTGTTCATTTTATCATCTTTTACTCATATTTTCATTTCATCAGCACTAGTGGCCACAACTGTAATATCATTCTTGGCACAGTGGCCGTATTTCACATATCATGATCACCCCTTTCACTTTCGAACAACATCATGGATTAACAACAAAAATGAATCTCTAATCACCATCTTTAGTACACATATGAGTAAAGAGCCTTAGGCACCTTGGGTTTTCTTCCACAATTTCACATAATAACTAGCATTTATGATATAATTGAATTTATAATATTTTGACAGTGTTGTTACATTTGAATACAATCTCGAGGATAACACAATACAATAAGAGCATAGGGTATACATTTGCAGAATAGTCAAGTTTATATGAAAAAACTCATAACATGAGACATAAGAGCTTGAACCAATCATAAATACAACTTACGAGGACATCATAGATTCGATTCTGTAAGAGGAGTTTTAGCCAACATACCTCACTTTGAGCTTCCTTAAATTATTACAATGTTTCATAAATCTTAGAAACTTCGATCTATTTGGAAATATAACAAAATTGAACACAAATTAGGAAGGTATTAGTGGTTTAAGCTCATTTCAGCATTTTAACAAACACTAGGTGGACATTATGATCTCAAGGTCCTCCTATAGTGGATTCCTTCATCGAAAAACCCAAAGTCTACCGGTTTGAGCTCAACAACCTTCCCACAAACCTTGATAGTACATACATGCATAAATAACACCATCACTCCCAAGAATCACACTCCCCATTAACCATTTTCTACCCCAAACTAGAAACTGAAACTAGGGTATGGAACCTTACCTCTTGGATGCAGACCTTGTGAGTTTTCCTTATGAATTCTCCAAGCCTTGAGCAAGGATTGACGAACACTTAGCTTAGGAATACCTCTCACTATAGACCACTTTCCTCTCTCTAGAATGTCAGTTAGAAACAGCCAAAATAAATCCCAAGTTGTTTTTTATAAAAATGGGATCGGGTGAAGTTTTTCAAAACATAAACTCTACGAAGTTGGGTCTGCATTCGCAGACCAGACCTCAAAACAAGCATGCAGGCCATAATTGGGACCGCAAAAAGGTCCCAAAAACTAGGTAGGACTGGACAGGCTTACGACAGATATGTTGCCCGCATAGCAGGCTGCATAATGGTCCTCAAAATTAGCTCAAGTTTTGTTTTCCTCTGCGGCCCACAAAGTGGTTCTGCGGTCGCATAGTGTACCGCAAACACACCATGGTCTACAAAATGATTCCTTCAACTCCCCGACATACTGTACAACCCACAAAGTCCGTACCGCGGCTAGCTCTACAACTCTCAATCACATTACTCTACCTTGGCCCCGTGAAACCCCGATTTTAGGTTAAATTTTACGTGGCCTTAGATCCCCCCATTAAGATCTTTCGTCCTTTAATGAGGTCAAAGTTCACCACTATCTTCCAACGTGACTCGGCTATTACTTCACACACTAGCAGTTCCAAAATTTTGACTATCTTCCTAAATTTACGAAACATTAGCCATAGCATCACTTGTAACTGGGCTGATCCACCTGTCAGAGAATCCTAGAAACCAAACCTAACAACATATGCATAATCTAACGATGCAACACAACATGAAAACAAATCCAACCATGGCCTAATGAGCAATATATTACAAAAATGAAACACCCTTAACATCAATAGTACAAGTGAAACATAATTCATAGAAGGTAAGCTCTTAGCGTTTTCATCGAACACAAGTTCATAAATACATATGTATTCAGAAAAATGAGGGTACTTCTTCTTCATTTCTTCCTGGCCCTCCCAGGTGTCCTCTTCGACCTGTTGGTTTCGCCATAGCACTTTCACAAAGGCAATTTCTTTATTTCTCAGCTTACAGACTATGGCAACTGAAATTTCTTCATATGTCAATTCCTCATTAACCTCAATAGTCTCAACCGGAGCAATAAGCAGGAGATCTCCATCCACCTCCTTCAACATGGATACATGAAACACCAGGTGCACTAAATACATACCTGTAGGTAGTTCAAGGTTGTAGGCCACCCGACCAATCCACTGAATGATTATACACGATCCGACATGTCAGACTCAACTTCCCTTTCTTAACAAATCGGATTATACCCTTCATGAGGGAAACCTTCAAGAATACCCAATATTATATTGTTTTATTATCACGCCCAGCCCTCGAGGAGCTCGACTGCGCTCAACCGAGATAACCCGGTTGATCAAACCTGTACAATACCTTCCACCCAAACTCACCCATGAATAAAGAGAAGATCTATTTTTATTAATTAGACCAAAAGAAGATCATGCGAGCAACACCAATTCATTCACATTAGTTACATCAGTTATAATTCTCAAAATACATACACTTCATAGTTTGAAGTGGAACAAGTGGTACAAATACAACATTACTAGTTTGACTTTCCCAAAACCAACATGCAACCCACACTATGTCTACGGAGCCTCTAATATATACAGATGAGTACAATGATAGTGTTGGCAACAAGGCCCAGGCTATACCTCAAAACTTAATACACAAGGAACAAAAAATACACGACCCTAAAATTAAATGGAGCTCACCAAGTCAGTTGAGAAGACAAAATACCGCTATTAATGATTAGAGCCGCCTGTTGTGGAACCACCTGCATCCATTAAGTATGCAGCGCATACATACAGAATAGTACAAGTATGAATGATTGGACACCCTCTCAATAGAACGAGTAATAAATCAATGAAGAACAATCATAGAATCAATGGAAGCCTCAAATAATACCAAGACACTAAGTCGGGAGCAAGATAATATTTCAAGTAAATTACATATTTTAGGTTGGGAGATCTTGATCACCGATATACCACCGTGACTTTAGCACGGAGTCAGATCACATCCCAATTGGCTAGGGATATTCACCCAAAGACATCAACCACAACCAAAATCATTATCGAAATCTCAATCACAATCTCAAGCACAATCACCACAATGTGTGTGGCATGGCGTCCAATCTCAATCCGACCGGCTAGGCCGTCTCATCAAAATGTCGTGTGGTTCAACATCACCCTTTGCTAGCAACCATCTCATCCCATTTAAAGGGAATAATCTCATCCCAAACAAGGGGAATAATCAATATACACACCTACACAAGCACGTGCAATTTCGAGGTTAGGTCATTTCAACCTACCCCTCATCGGTGACTAACGATACTCCCAATGGCTTATTATATAAAGTACTTTCAGTTCATTTCATAGTATCTTACTCAACTTTTCATTTCATTGGCACTATGGCTATAATTGTAATATCATTCTTTGCACAATGGCGTATTTCATATGTCATGGCCACCCCTTTTGCTTTAAACATCATCATGAATTACCAACAACGAAGCATATCTAATCACGACCTTTATTACACATATGAGAAAATATTAGTCTTAGGAACCTTGGGTTTTCATCAACAATATGGCATAATAACTAGCATTTGATATATAAATGAATTCATAATATTTCGACACAAGGTCACATTAGAATATAATATCGAGTATAACACAATATGATAAGACCATTCGGTATACATTTCGAACATATAACTTTCGACACAGAGTTTATTTGGAATTGTCAAGTTTATATGAAAAAACTCGAAACATGAGATAGAGCTTGAGCCAATCATAACTACAACTTGGTGGTTGATAAAATCCTCAAAGATAGTAAAGAATGGGGTGTGAGATGGTAAATCATTTCATAAAAAGGGACTTAAATCCTTAATTCACACTTGGTGATTGATAAAATCCTCAAATAAGCTAAAAGCACGATCATTTCCCTAATTTTAGTTCAATTTGTTATATTTCTGAAATAGATTGGTGTTGCTAAGATTCCCGGAACATTTTAGAGTGTAAGGGATCTCAATTGAGGTATGTTGGCTAAATCCCCTTCTTCTTAGAATCGAATCCCCAGGTGTTTGTGTAATTAGTGTAAGTCCCCAAATGGGTCTTTATAGAATTGATTTTTCCTAATATGTTGTGTTGAAGGAAATATGTTAATATTCATTCAAAATGCTTCGCCGTATCATCTTGCCTTGTGAGGTTGTGTTCAAAATGTGGATATGTACTAGAAATGCTAAGATCTCATGTCAAAAAATTGAATAAAGGTTGCTATGCCAAATTATGTAAAAAGCCTCTATGTGCTTAGGATTCCCAAGTTTGCCCATATGTGCACTAATGACTTACATGATAGGCCTTATTGTTGTTGATGATAATGATATTTGAATGTGAAAAAGAGAAACTTGAATTATAAATATTTCCAAGTACCAAGAATGAATTTATAGTTGCGGCCACTCGTGCCAATATATTGAAAGATGGGAAAGAAACAAGAAGTGAGATGATTGACCTAAAGGGGTGATAAACCAAATGAGATGGCCTAGCTGATCGGTCCGTGATCGGACTCCATGCCGCACATATGGTGGTAACTGTTCTTGAAATGATAATTGAAATTGTGGATATGCTTGATGTCTCAAATGAGATGACCTAGTCGATCGGGTCGAGATCTGACTCTGTGTAAGAACACGGTGGTATTGTGGATTGTGGTATATTGGCACTAAGAAACCACCCAACCTAATAATGTGGAAATTGACTTGAAAATCTATGTGATCCTTCACTTGATGTTTTAGTGTTATTCGAAGCTTATATTGAATTCTTGACTGCTTTCATGTACTACTATTCATTCTATTGAGATAGTGTTTAGTTTAAATACTAGTACTATTCTACAGTACTAACATCCCTTTTTGCCAGGGTGCTACATCTTTAAATGGATGCAGGTGGTTCTGTAGCAGACAGTGTTGATCACAAATGGTGGTGCATCCTCTTCCCAGCAGACTCGGTGAGCCCCATTTCATTCCGGGGTCATGTATTGTATCTTTTGTTTATATTGTTGCCACTTTTTGAGGTATAGCCGAGGCCTTGTTGCCGGCACCATCTTTAATCTCTTTTGTATCTTTAGAGGCTCCATAGACACTATGTGGGTTGTATATGGCTGTTAGAAAGGTCAACAGATTACGTTGTGTTTTGAAATTTTGTCCACTTAATCATAAGAATGTGTGTATTTTGCAACTTAACAATGCTGTAACAAAATGAAATGATTTAGTAATGTATAAAAGTGAACTTTCTACTATCTAATTAATGAAAGCATGCATTCGCTGCATCATAAGTGAGTCGGGCAGATAGTGTCTAACATGATTTCTTGACCGGGTCCACTCGGTTGAGCGCTGGTCGCGCTCCATGAGGTTGCGTCATGACATGCAATTTCCTTATTTCTCAGCTTACAGGCTATGGCAACTGGAATTTCTTTATAAGTCATTTCCTCATTAACCTCAATAGTCTAAATCGAAACAATAAGCGATAGATCTCCAACCACCTTCTTCACCATGGATACGTGAAACACCGAGTGCACTAAAGACATCTCTAGAGGTAGTTCAAGCTTGTACGCCACCCGACCAACTCTCTAAATGATTCAGTACGGCCCGACATACCTCAGACTCAATTTCCCTTTCTTACCAAATCGCATTATATCCTTCATGGGGGAAACCTTCAAGAATACCCAATAATACTCTTTGAAATCCAAATCGCTTCGATGCACATTCAACTAGGACTTCTAATGACTTTAAGAATTTTTCAACCCCTTCCATAATGGGCTTAAATTTCTCCATAGCCTGATGCATGAGGTTTGGCCCTATGAACTCTACTTCCTTAATCTCGAACGATCCAATGGAATATCTACATATCCTACCATATAAAGCCTCAAACGGTGCCATCTGAATGCTTGCATGATAACTGTTGTTGTAGGAAAATTCTATGAGTGGCAAACGATCATCCAAACTACCCTTAAAGTCAAGAACACAAGCGCGCAACATATCCTCGAGAGTTTGAATAGTCTGCTCTGCCTGCCCGTCGGTTAGTGGATGGAAGGCCAACTATGCGACAGGAATACGGACCGCATAGAAGGAATGAGATCGCATTCCTGACCGCATCTCTGTGGCGGGGTTCCTATTTTCTAAATTTGAAACCCGACCCCCTATTTTATAAAACACCCCTTCCCTTCATTTTTAACGACTTTCCGACAAAAAATAGAGAGAGAAGAAGAGATTTCTTAAGAGAGAAGGTTTCAACATCATCCAATTTCATTTTCCAAAATCCCTCAAGCCCGGAAACTATCGAGTTACTGTCATATTTTTCACTCAAAGAGGTAAATCTTCACCCTATTTCCCCAATTTCTCAAATTTTGTGTAAGAATGAAACACAGATAGGTTGGTTCTTGAAAATAAAAAGTGAAATCTTGCATGCATGTGAGTTAAACCCCGTAATCTAGTAAAAGGGAAAAACAAGTTTGGGTAATTATTCTCAAAAGGGGGTTAGTAGTCTAAGGGGTCACATAGTGTTTGATAAAATGCTCAATTGGGTACAAGATTCCTAATTCTAAGTGAAATATGTCACATTGTGGAATAGATTGACGGTTCTAGACGGTCAGATGAATTGTGACTGAAATTAAAAAGGGGACGACTCGAGGTATGTATGGCTAACTTCAATCTTCGTAGAGTGAACTTGTTGGTGTCCAAACATTCGGTATGAGTTTCTTGCTGAGTATATGTGAATTGATTGCCCGGTTTTTTTGAGGTGTGAGATTGCATTCTCTGATTTGTCTTAGTCGACTATCATGGTAATTGAAATTTGTGAAAGGTGACTTCTAGGTGATTACTCTAACATGTGCAAGGTTCGTTAAATGCTTGAGTATGCTGGTATGAAAGAATGATAACAAACTCAAATGTGTAATGTATTTAAGTGATAGGGTCTATGTAACAAGTGATGAAGGGGAATTGTGAATTGATCTAATTAAACTAAATTGCCATGGAAATATCGTATATTGCTCATTGTTGGCAAGGTTTACTGTGGCTTAACTTCATATGGATTGTTGGTTGTAATGAATTTACATTCTTGTTTATGAGCATCTTTGTGGTTGAACTAATGGATAATAAAGACTATTGTGAACACACGATTGGTTGAGTGGTATGAAATTGTACTCTTGATGATATGAAACCCTGTGATTGAATTGTGGGCTATTATTGTTTTCCATGAAATGTGATGGTCCAGTGGGATCGGGTTGCACGCTGCAATAAGAAGTAATAACGGTGGAGAGGTAACAAAGGGTGGAGTGTAAATTGTACGGTGGGATCGGGTTGCATGCCGCAATGGAGATTTAAGGTGGGATCAGGTTGCACGCCGCAACACGTGGTAATAAGGGTGGAGAGGTAACAAGGGTGGAGTGTAAAAGGAAGTGTGATTGTGATGAAACGAGAATTTGTGAGGCTCTCAATTGTACTTGTTTTCTGTATCACTGTGCACTATGGGTTGGTTCCTTTAACTGCTTTCTATTTGTGCATCTCTTGATTTTACTTTGAGTAAAGTTTGCTCATACTTACTAGTACTATTCCACAGTACTAACGTCCCTTTTGCCGGGGGCGCTACATCTTTTATATGTATGTAGGTGGGTCCACAGCAGGTAGCTCATCTCGCCATTAGTGGTGCCTCCTCCTCATCTTTCAGCAAGTACTGGTGAGCCCAACTTCCTCCCGGGGCCGTGTGTAATTCATTCCATCTCTTTTGAATCTGTTATGTATTGTAAGGTATAGCCGGGGCCTTGTTGCCGGCAAGTATTGTATAAACTCCTAGTATTCGTAGAGGCTCCGTAGACATGATGTGGGTGTATATATGTATTTTGGGTAGTAACTGTACGTATTCGGAATCGTGGTCCGTATTGGAAAGTTATGTATGTATTGTGTATGTTTTGGGAATCAATTGTTGAAATGCTAAAAGAGAAACGAACTTAAGTTTGTAAATCCACGCTTAAATCCTAAGTTTTTATTTCATATGGAATATGGTGCATTGTATATACGGGGAAAACGCGTTGGGTAGGAAAGGCAATCCATGTCCGCTTGACCAGGTTCACCCGATTAGGTGCCGGTCTTGTCCCTCTGTTTTGGGGCGTGAAAAACTTGGTGTCAGAGCTTAAGGTTTTAAATGTGTCCTAGGATGTCTCGGAGCCGTGCCTAGTAGAGCCCTTATTATCGGTGTGTTGTCGACCACATCTATAATTAGGGGGCTGCATGGACATTTAGGAAAGTAACCTTTTATTGCTAGTCTATATCGTGCGATGTGGTGGAAGGAGGTTGTCTATATCTAACTCGTGCATTGTTCCAATATTCAGTAAATGGCACCCAAGAAGAGAGCCCGACTTAGCCCATTGGCCAATGCCACCACAGGAGTGGCCGTGAATTCTTTATCTGATGGTGCGGGTGAGAATGATTCCCCGACCCTGAATCTGCCTGACTCTTCCATCCCAGGCCAGGATATTCCTATTCCTGCTCCAGCGGAGGGTGCTATAGTCCCTCCCGCTGATGTTCCTGATCCTTCTTCAGTCCCAGCTTCCGGTCCCGGTATTTCTGATGGGGACCTCAGGGGAGCTATTAAGATGTTGACCCAGATAGTGGCCTCCAAGGCCCAAAGATCACATGCTGCCCCTGCATCCTCTAGCGAGCAAGGGGATTCTTTGGGATCCAGGGTCAACCAGTTTCTTCGGTTAGCCCCTACAGAGTTCACAGGAACCGACCCAGAGGCTGATCCTTAGAAGTTTATTGATCAGATGTACAAGACCCTCCGAGTTATGAGGGCTACTGAGGAAGAGTGGGTTGAGTTAGCTTCCTATCGCCTGAAGGGAGCGGCATATTCGTGGTTTGAAATGTTGGAGAGTTCCCGTGGAGAGGGGAGCCCTCCTGCAAAGTAGGATGAGTTTGTTGATGCCTTCATGGATCATTTATTGCCTGCTGAGACTATCGCGGCCCGTGCTGCGGAGTTCGAGGTTCTTAAGCAGGGCAACATGAGTGTGTGGGAGTATCATATGGAGTTTGTGCGCTTGTCCAAATATGCTTTTCACATGATACCGACTGTGGAGGCTAGAGTTCGACGGTTTGTTCAAGGCCTTGGTCCCTTAGTTGTTAATGAAGCTGCTACAGCTGCCTTGCATTACGATATGAATTATGGGAAAATAGTGGGATTCACCAATGCTACAGAGGCTCGGAAATTGAAGATAAGGATGGAGATAAAGAGCAGTAGTAGGGCCCGGTTAGCGGGCAACCCTGGAAGCTCAGCTGGAGGTGTGAGATCAGCCCTTAGGAGAGGCTCATTAGGGCCATCTCAGTCATATACTCAGTCCTCAGCCAGTGCGCCGCTATTAGGGCACAATTATCAGCAGGGAGGTCGTTTTGGACCCGATTAAGATAGAAGGAGGTTCCATCAGTCGAGTCGTTCAGGTGGTAGGTTCCAACAGCAGCGGAGGGTCCCATGCCCTAAGTGTGGGAGATTTCATATTGCGCTTTGTTACTTGGATATTCCGGTATGCTATAGATGCGGAGTGAGGGCCATGTTCAACGAGATTGTCGTGCGCCCAGTCAGGGCAAAGGTAGGGGTGTTGCTCAGCCCTCCAGTTCATCAGCCGCTACGTCCTCAACATGCCCTCCAGCACCAGCAGGGCTGGAGAAGCTAGGGGTAGAGCGCGGGGTCAAGGGGGACCCAACGGGTTTTATGCTTTGAGTGGTCACCAGAGCGCCGAGGCTTCTCCAGATGTTGTCACAGGTATTCTGACTGTTCAGTCTCATGATTTTTATGCTCTTATTGATCCCAGGTCTTCGTTGTCATATGTTACTCCATTTATTGCTTCAAGTTTTGGGATAGAACCCGAACTGCCTCACGAGTCATTCTCTGCGTCAACTCCGGTTGGTGATTCTATCACGGTCGTGCGGGTCTATAGAAATTGTGTTGTCCCGGTGCGTGGTCGGGATACCACGGCCGATCTTATTGAGTTAGAAATGGTATATTTTAATGTAATTATGAGGATGGATTGGCTCTATTCGTGCTTTGCTAAACTCGACTGCCGAACAAAAATTATGACGCTTGAGTTTCCTAATGAATAAGTTATCGAATGGGAGGGAATAATGTTGTGCCAAGAGGTAGATTTAAATCCTACCTTAAAGCCTCTAAGATGATCAGAAAGGGGTGCACCTACCATTTTGTACGGGTTGCGGACACCACTTCAGAGGTGCCTGTTGTTAATGAATTTCTTGAAGTATTTTTGGACGAGCTTCCGGGGATTCCACCAGATAGAGAGATCGATTTCGGGATTGATGTATTTCCAGATACCCAGCCAATATATATTCCACCTTACAGGATGGTGCCAACAGAATTTAGAGAGTTAGAAGAACAGTTGAATGATCTATTAGAAAAAGGTTTCATTCGGCCAAGTGTGTCGCCTTGGGGCGCATCGGTTCTTTTTGTCAGAAAAAAAGACGGATCACTTTGGATGTGTATTGATTATCGGCAGCTCAACAAGGTCACCATCAAGAATAAGTATCCATTGCCTCAGATAGATGATTTGTTCGACCAGTTGGAAGGTGCTAAGTTCTTCTCAAATATTGATTTGCGGTCCGGGTATCATCAGTTAAAAATCAGGGAGCAGGATACTCCTAAGACTGCCTTTAGGACTCGTTATGGGCACTTTGAATTTCTGGTATTGTCTTTTGGCCTAACCAACGCCCCAGCGGCTTTTATGGATCTTATTAATCGGGTTTTCAAATCATTTCTCGACTCCTTTGTGGTTGTCTTCATTGATAATATTCTTGTTTATTCGCGGAGTCAGGAAGATCATGCTAATCACCTCAGGGCAGTTTTGCAGACTCTTCATCAGCACCAATTGTATGCAAAGTTTTCAAAATGTGAGTTTTGGCTAGAATCAGTCACCTTTTTGGGCCATGTTTTTTCCAGGGAGGGGATTCTTGTTGATCCCCATAAGATTGCAGCGGTGAAGGATTGGCCTAGGCCAACGACCCCGATAGAGATTCGCAGTTTCTTGGGTCTAGCTGGATATTATCGGATGTTCGTGGAGGATTCTCTAATCTCGCCTCCCCATTGACTAAG
Source organism: Nicotiana knightiana (assembly GCA_005239525.1). NCBI lineage: Eukaryota > Viridiplantae > Streptophyta > Magnoliopsida > Solanales > Solanaceae > Nicotiana > Nicotiana knightiana. The sequence goes on from ML385092.1 coordinate 58,153, forward strand.
CTGACGCAGAAAGCAGTTAAGTTTCAGTGGTCTGATGCATGTGAAAAGACTTTTCAGGAATTAAAGTCGAGATTGACTTCGGCACCAGTGTTGACCTTGCCAGAAGGTTCAGACGGATTTGTTGTTTATTGTGATACTTCAAGGGTTGGTTTGGGGTGTGTGTTGACGCAACGTGGTAAAGTTATAGCGTATGCTTCAAGGCAACTCAAGAATCACGAGAAGAATTATCCGACGCATGATTTGGAGCTCGTGGTGGTTGTGTTTGCATTAAAAATCTGGCGGCATTATCATTATGGGGTCCATGTGGACGTGTTCACAGAACACAAGAGTCTTCAGTATTTATTCAAGCAGAAAGAGTTGAACTTAAGGCAGCGGAGGTGGTTAGAATTGCTCAAGGACTATGATATGAATATTTTGTACCATACAGGGAAGGCGAATGTAGTAGCCGACGCTCTTAGTAAGAAATCCATGGGTAGATTGGCACATTTGGAAGCCGGTCAGAGGCTTTTGGCTCGGGAAGTTTATCAGTTGGCTAGTCTGGGGGTCTGTCCTTCGACCTCAGGCGAAGGGGATGTTGTGGTGCATAATGGAGCAGAATCTTCACTTGTAGCAGAAGTCAAGGGAAAGCAATTCAGGGATCCGGCTTTGGCACAATTGAGGGAAGCAATTTTGAATCACAAGACTTCAGCATTCTCACTCGGCGATGATGGCGGTGTCCTGCGGTGTCAAGACAGGTTATGTGTTCCAGATGTGGATGATCTCCGGGAAAGGGTGATGGCAAAGGCTCACAACTCTAGGTATTCAGTACACCCAGGTTCTACGAAGATGTATCATGATCTCAAAGAGATTTATTGGTGGAATGGTATGAATAGGGGTGTGGTGGACTTTGTGGCTAGGTGTCCGACTTGTCAGCAAGTGAAGGCTGAGCATCAGAGGCCCGGTGGATTGACGCAGCTTATGGAAATACCGATGTGGAAATGGGAGATGATCAATATGGACCTTGTGGTGGGGTTACCTCGCACTCCACGAAGTTTCGACTCGATTTGGGTGATAGTGGATCGACTCACGAAGTCGGCACATTTCTTTCCAGTCAAGTCCACCGATACTGCAGAACAATATGCTCAGTTGTATATCAAAGAAATAGTCAGGCTCCATGTGTCAAGACCAAAACCGATGGGCCGCGATGGGCACCCGGTACCTTACTCGACCGAGTACCAACGTAACGTATCATTATTATTACATCATCATATACACGTGACATACGGGCCTAATAGTCCAACATAATCATTTATAAACTCAAAAGATAGGCCGACAAGGCTGTACAATATTCCACGTATACGACATATGTCTACAAGCCTCTAAGAGTACATAAATGTCATAAAGGTCGGGATAGAGTCCCTCCATACAAACCAATAACCGTCTAAATCATACTAACCAAACAAGCGAATTCGAAGCAAATGGAGTGCACCAACATCTTCCGCTGAGCTGATAGCCTACTTGGAGGGCTCTTGAACTGTCTATCGGGACCTGCGGGCATGAAACGCAGCGTCCCCAAGCAAAAGGGATGTCAGTACGAATAATGTACCGAGTATGTAAGGCACATAAATAAGTACATAAGAGACATGGAAGAAATATAGAGCACATGACTTAACCTGTAATCCTGAATAGCTTTGTAAATCGTAAATTAATTTTAGTGTCATGCATATTCATATGAATGTCATGTCATGCATAGGTACATGTTTCATAACTTCATCAGCCTCTGAGGGCATCCCATCATATCATGTCGGCCACTGTGGGCAAAATCATCATCGTATACCAGCTGATCAGGTGGTGGTGCGTATATAATGCCATAACCTTTCTCATATACCATATACATATATATACATACATATATATGCGTATATAACACTGTTTGAATATAAATACATATATACGTGTATATAACGCCGTTTGAACCATATTTCAGCCACTATGGGCAACATCATCATCATATACCAGCTGATCAGGTGGTGGTGCGTATATAACACCGTAACATTTTCCCATATCCAATATACATATATTTACATATATACGCGTATATAACGCCATCTGGTCATGGGTCAATGTGCATATGTAAATGCATGAAATGCATATGAAATACGTCAATAAAATCTCTTGGTACGTCATAAGGCCATTATGCCTCTGATTAATATCATGAAATAAACTTTACCAACATACATATTTTCGAGACCCATGAACAGAAGATAATAATAATTCACATGGGGAATCAAGAATATAGACACCTCTAGTATTTCTATGAATAGAGTAATTTATGGAAACCATGAGTTTACTCGTTTCTTCTGTATAATTTGAACCATGCCAAAAGAAAGAAGGGATAGCCTTAACATATCTGGAGTAGGGAAAAATCCATATAATATTCTTGAAAAGGACTGCACCCTACTCCGTTAGAACTGTAAAATTTTATGTTGCTAAATCTTGTTGGAATCGTTGAAACTTGTAAAAATCATGTTGCTTAATGAAAGATGTAGGATCTGGTTTCAATATCTTTGATAATGAAGCTTGAAAGAGATTTTAAAAGTACATAAAGTTTTCCTCCTTCTGTAATGCCTTCCAAATGAAATGTTTTGTAGTGTTTTACCTTTAACTACGTTTGCCAACTTCTATGTCTTTTTACACATAGGATCTGGTAGTGCTTGTAGTTAATACATTAGTTTGCCCCTATAATGAATAAGAGTCATATGTATAGGTATGTGGCTTGCTGCCACACGGTGGTTTAATTTTATCCAATAAATAATTAATTAATCAACTAGGTAATATTCCGCTACCCGGTAATTAATCAATTAGACGCATAATTAAAAATTATCTCAAATTACTTAAAATTCTACCTTTTTTTAATATACTTTATATATCTATACTACCGTGGTCATATGGTACCTTGTATGGTACTTGCCCATAAATATCGGGTAGTATCGCTCGACCCGTATTTATCCCAAATTTACCACTTTTAACGAAACTCGTTTTCTTTAATTCGTGTACCCTTTATCCTTCATGACGCTTATTTATCGCTTGTTATAAATAGCGCAAATACGTTAACGTCAAGATGATCTCATCCCCAAGTCTATGTCAATTAACTGAAGACGAAACTTTAACATATGAAATGCGGGATGTAACATCATTCCCTCCTTTGGAACATTCATCCTCGAATGTTGACTAGTGCTCTTACATTTTCATAGACTACGTCTTTCAAATACTTTATTACTCGCCTTGACATCTAGGCAGCTGTTCTGTGATTAAATCCAAAGGCCAGGGCATTCCCCCATTTTAGCCTCTTTCTCACCCCACGACTTATGGTAGGAATCCTTTCTGCCTCGTAATTGTTGCTACCTTCTATCATGCAGCCTGTCTAGTTTTAATCTTGTAAGTGTGTCCAATATCTAGGCTTCACATGTAGATCTTGATAAGATGTCCCTTTGTGCATTTATGAGTATACTGCAGTTCTTCGCTCGGTACTTGGTTGAATTCACGAATATTGTTATATCTCATCGCATAGGTCTGTTTAACCATCAGTATGAATTTACTGCCATAACTCTTACTTTAATTTATCGTTGCAGATGTCTGCTACCAAATCCCAGATTACTTTCATTGCTCATTTCATATGTATAAATTGAAGTCCTTTAATTCTTGCTCGTTACTTCTCATCTTTAGAATGACGGTCCAATCTCATCTCATACTTTGTGACTTTTGTCCATCTATTGTTGATTCACCTTAATATTGATCTACAATATATCACTGATAACTTGAAACTTCTTACGTGATACTTTGCCGCTAGGGCTTATGTTACCTCAAGGAATATCCAAAGTGATTCCCATAATCGTATGTCATAGTGTCTCAATGTGATTCACCTTATGGGGGTATCCTAAATTTGTTTCTCTAGCGAAATCGTTTCTTCTTCTCTTCTTTTTTTTCTTCAATTCATTATTCAAACGAAGGCCCAAACATCATCCTTTATCTATCACAATTATACCCTCATTTTATTACTAGGGTGGCACTCTAAACGTTATTAGTCTTAGACTCCTTTGAGTTCATTCATGCTATAGTGGGCTTTGTATAATTTAGATAAACCATATGCCCTTCTTGTCTTCATGGGCTTCATCCTGAGGACTTATCCATTTTTGTTACCTTCTCACTCGCCCTTTCTTATCCTTACTCTTTTCTTCTAGAACCTTGTTGCTTCACCAAACAATGGCTTGTGACCTACACAGCTCTATTTATATTACTTGCAACCTTTCCACTTGCTTGCATCATAGATTTCCTTATGTCATTCGGGGACATTAGGCGAGACACCACATCGTCTCTAACTCTTCTTTACTGTCTTAATTAGCCTCCTCGATACCTAGAATCCATAGGCTATGAGATATGCCAGTGACTATGCCGCTATCATTCCTGGATATTGAATCCTAGTACTTCTAGCCTTCTATTCGAAGTATGGACTATTCACATATTCTACCTTTGAGTATCTCGTACGTTGTTCACCTTTAACTTACTTACCTTAAAATCTCGCATCGTATTCGTGACCTCCCTTTCACCTAGGTGTAATTCACGTCCATAACTTGAAGCTCTTATTAATATATTCACACATCTGGTATATACACAATCCGATGGGAGCTTTGTACTGAATTCTTATGAGGCTAGTACCACTTCTAAGTGGCTTCTTTGTAGAGCCATTATAGATTATGGTTGTTGTGTTATTTCTCTTGGACATCTGATATTAAGAGTGATTATGTCATGTTCTCCAGCACAACTTCTACAATTTTTTCTAGGTCCAATAATCAGACTCCTGATTTACTTAGGTGGTGTAATTCTTTAGTTTCCTATTCCTTCTGATCAGCCCTTACGTAGGCTTAAGCTATCTTCCCGTCTGTGGCTCATGGTATCAGTTATTACCTTAGCCTTTCATGGGCGTTATGGAATATTCATTATACAATCTTCTAACGATTCAATCCTTTGTCTAGGCCCTGGGCTCAATTCTTTCTTTTAACTTATACCAGAGTCTTTTACGGTTGTATATGTTGCATGTATAAACTCCGAACACTTAAGTGCGTTCATAATGTAACCAAATCTAGTTCATCGAATAATTTCTTTCATTTCATCTTAGCTTTCTTTCAAGATAAGCTATTACTTTTCTTTGTCTTTCTGCCCCCGTGTTGCATCCGTACTTAGCTTATCTTAGTGCCCACATCTGCCAGAGTTTTCGTATAACTCATATGATCTCCAATATTACTTTTAATTTTACTTCCTGCTCATTAGCCACGGTAGGTGCCACTTTCCTTTGGAGTGCTTCCAATATTGTTTTGAGACTGTTGTTACATGGTCATTTCCTCTTTAGGTCGTTGTGCTTAGGTTGAAGCCTTCTTCCTTATTTCCTCAGCTAGTCTTTCATTGTAGTACTTAGGGAGAACCCTTGACTCTCGTAAAGTTGTAAGCTTATTATGGACCCTTTTGACGTCCTTCCTTGCCTATAATTATTCGTAGTTACTTAACTCCACGCCCTTGCTTGTAGGGTTGCTTCTGAATTGATATTTTGACTGCCTTCCCAATGGTACTTCCTTTTATCCCCGTAACACTCTTATGGTACCTATAACTACCTCGACTCCTATTTGAATATACCTCAAGTGTTATAATGACATTACTGTGAGGCTGAATCCTCCATGTTGGGGGTTTACTACATTTATCTTGCATGATCTGCTGATTTGTCTATAACTTCCTGTCTATTCAGGACTAGGCTTTTTCGGAATCAACTACTAACTATTCGCCGGCCCATTCTCATATCCATATTCCGTGTAATCTTTCTTGGGTTATTTCTTTGTCTTAACTTACCTCACGTACTGGCTCCTTATCTAACAATAACATCCTGGCAGGAACCCTTACTTCCTTTTCTTGTCGTCGTGCTTACATAACGTCCTGGAATCGTAGCATATCCGTATGCTTTGAATAAGTACAATCTCATCCCTTTTTCACTCATTTTTTTTATTTTTTTTTTTTTTTTTTTGCATTCTTCCTTTACTTTTCTGTAATTATTAGAACCACTTTATTATGACTTAATGTCATATCACTCCATATTCCCCCTTAGGGGAGTACTAAGATTTAGCACTACGACGATCTACCTATAGGTGTTTTACCTCTTCATCTTTGGCTTCACTTTTGTCACGCCCCGAACCTGGGGGAGAGACTGACACTCAGTGCCTCACCTATCCTTGCGTACCAACTTGTAACTAAGGGACTCTGGACATATAATGCCATACTCTGGCCAAGATCCTCATTCAGATTCGATGTTCTTGTATGAGCTGGCTTATCTGTTTTCTCGTAGTACATCTTCCTATCTTTATTGATGAAGATGCTCTGCAAAACCTTCACAATCTCAATAGACACATATAACGAAATAGGAATCAAGTACCCGTACAACGTTAGTGTTGTCTGGAAATGGAAAAATGCAGCGAGTGGAGCTCTTTTGGGATCATAAAACACACTTGTCCTGTCTGGTTGAAGATACCACCTCCTTAGTTTCCTACCACAAAGGTCATGCTTAGTTTCAATCCCAAAAAAAAACATCCAATAAAAGCTATTGTAATCAAGGTACCAAAAAGAACATATGTTATTTTATCCATCCTTTTCTCAATTGCACTCATCTTAGAAGGAGGATCAGTAGAATTCTGCATGACTTTCGTGTCATGACCAATAAAAATGACCACACCATAAACATAATCAATGTTCCGTAGCTTGGAATATCGCAGAAGTATCTGCTACACTGAAAGATGATGCTGCTGATTATCATAATTCAGAGTTCCAATGAATATATAAAGATCTTCATTTGGATTTTCACACTTGACGACAGCCTTAAAATTTCGAAAGAAGAGTCTTCATGCGGGGAGGATGTGATATCCAATGCATACTTTACCTTAAGGTTAGTCTCTCCATCAAGATTGGATGTTTCAACATAACATATCCCGTCCTCATAGCTTGATGAAAGCAAAATAAAATCAGCGGGGAAATATATAACATATCCCGTCCTTATAGCTTGACGAAAGCAAAAGCAAATCAGCGGGGAAATATTCATCTTTGTGCACCTTAATAAGATCACCAACACATAAAATTCTCCATCTAGTCTCTTGGAAAGTATGATTTCCAGTGTATACGTTTACCTTATGGTTATCGGCTTCAATATCCTACCTTTTATGCCTCCAATCTTCAATCCCTTCTTTCGCCATTGTTGCTCCGATCACAACTAGCAAAGGTGATAGAATGATACTGGTTGTATATGGAGCCAAAGGACTAAATGAAACACAAGTAACAACAAGAAAATATATATTTGCAACCCGCCTAAATTGCTCAAACAATGGCTTTTGTATAAAATTAATCGATGTGTACTTTGTAGTAGAAACATAATTCCCTCTGTATTTGAGCTGCACCTATTCTGGATTATCAGGATCATTACAATACACAATCCTTGAAAATCCCCTCTTCCCAATCTGACTATGTTCCTCCTTAAACGAACACTTCATACATGAAAAAATATATAACTTACTAAATCTCTCATTGACTTTCATCGTAAAGGTGGATATGTATTCTTGCTTCAATACTCCTTATCAAGAGGCTTACGCATGTTAGTACACACATGATCTACTGAAGATCTTATATTTACTTATCATAAGTATCATGAATAATCGAGTACCTCTAACTCAACCCCTCCATAGCCACATTCAATCTCTTACCAACCGTATTTCTAGATGTAGGCGTCGTCGTATTATGAATAGGATAAAGTTTAGGAAATTGAGTTCTTACAATCAAGCTCTACCACACGATCTAGAGTAAGAAGAAAGAGTGACAGTCCTAAATACCTGTAGCCTCCTGCTTATAAGTGTGGTGCACGACACACCCATAAACAAGACTATACTAGACACGACTTGTAGACTCCCTAGGATAGAACTGCTCTGATACCACTTTTGTCACAACCCAAACCGATGGGCTGCAACGGGCACCCGGTACCTTACTCGACCGAGTACCAACATAACGTATCATTCTTATTACATCATCATATACATGTGACATACGGGCCTAATAGGCCAACATAATCATTTATAAACTTAACACATAGGCTGACAAGGACGAACAATCTTCCACGTATACGACATAAGTCTACAAGCCTCTAAGAGTACCTAAATGTCACAAAGGTCGGGATAGAGTCCCTCCATACCAAACAATACCCGTCAAAATCATACTAACCAAACAAGCGACTTCGAAGCAAATGGAATGCACCAACATCTTCTGCTGAGCTGATAGCCTACTTAGAGGGCTCTCGACCTGTCTATCGGGACCTACGGGCATGAAACACAGCGTCCCCAGGAAAAAGGGACGTCAGTACGAATAATGTACCAAGTATGTAAGGCATATAAATAAGTACATAAGGGACATGGAAGGAATATAGAGCACATGACTCAACCTGTAAGCCTGAATAGCTTTGTAAATCGTTAATTAATTTTAGCGTCATGCATATGCATATGAATGTCATGTCGTGCATAGGTACATGTTTCATAACTTCATCAGCCTCTGAGGGCATCCCATAATATCATGTCGGCCACTGTGGGCAAAATCATCATCGTATACCAGCTGATCAGGTGGTGGTGCGTATATAACGCCATAACCTTTCTGATATACCATATACATATATATACATACATATATATGCGTATATAACACCGTTTGAATATACATACATATATACGCGTATATAACGCCGTTTGAACAATATTTCAGCCACTTTGGGAAACATCATCATCATATACCAGTTGATCAGGCGGTGGTGCGTATATAACGCCGTAACCTTTTCCTATATCCCATATACATATATTTATGTATATACGCGTATATAACGCCATCTGGTCATAGGTCAATGTGCATATGTAAATACATGAAATGTATATGAAATACGTCAATAAAATCTCTCGGTACATCATAAGGCCATTATGCCTCTGATTAATATCATGAATTAAACTTTACCAACATACGTATTTTCGAGACCCATGAACAAAAGATAATAATAATTCACATGGAGAATCAAGAATATAGACGTCCCTAGTATTTTTATGAATAGAGTAATTTATGGAAACCATGAGTTTGCTCGTTTCTTTCGTATAATTTGGACCATGCCAAAAGAAATAAGGGATAGCCTTAACATACCTGGAGTAGGGAAAAATCCATATAATATTCTTGAAAAGTATTGCACCATACTCCGTGAGAATTGTAAAATTTTACGTTGCTAAATCTTGTTGGAATCGTTGAAACTTGTAAAAATCATGTTGCTTAATGAAAGATGTAGGATCTGGTTTCAATATCTTTGAGAATGAAGTTTGAAAGAGATTTTAAAATTACATAACGTTTTCCTCCTTCTGTAATGCCTTCCAAATGAAATTTTTTGTAGTGTTTTACCTTTAACTACGTTTGCCAACTTCTATGTCTTCTTACACGTAGGATCAGGTACTGCTTGTAGTTAATACATTAGTTTTCCACATACCCTATAATGAATAAGAGTCATATGTATAGGTATGTGGCTTGTTTCCACATGGTGGTTTAATTTTATCCAATAAATAATTAATTAATTAACTAGGTAATATCTCGCTACCCGGTAATTAACCAATTACACGCATAATTAAAAATTATCTCAAATTACTTAAAATTCTACTTATTTTTAATATACTTTATACATCATACTACCGTAGTCATATGATACCTTGTATCGTACTAGTCCATAAATATTAGGTAGTATCGCTCGACCCGTATTTTATCCCAAATTGACCACTTTCAACAAAACTCGTTTTCTTTAATTATGACACTTATTTATCGCATATACGTTAACGTCAAGATGATTTTATTCCCAATTCTATGTCAATTAACACCATGGCACTCCAGTTTCTATTATCTCGGATTGAGGGGCTCCGTTCACAGCTAAATTTTGGAAGAAATTTCAGCAAGGTTTGGGTACTCAGGTAAATCTCAGCACAACATTCCATCCACAAACTGATGGGCAGGCATAGCGGACTATTCAGACGCTTGAAGATATGTTACGGGCTTGTGTATTAGATTTCAAGGGTAGTTGGGATGAACACTTGCCGCTTATAGAAGTTGCTTATAATAACAGTTTCCATGCTAGTATTCAGATGGCCCCATTTGAGGCATTGTACGGAAGGAGATGTAGATCTCCGATCAGATGGTTTGAGGTTGGTGAGGCAGAATTGCTAGGACCGGATCTTGTGCACCAACTATGGGAAAATTTAGAGTCATTCAGGAGACGATGAAAAATACTCAGAGTCGTCAGAAATCCTATGCGGACGTTCGTCGAAGAGATTTGGAGTTCCAAGTAGATGATTGGGTATTCTTGAAGGTCTCTCCCATGAAGGGAGTAATGCGGTTTGGGAAGAAAGGAAAATTGATCTCTAGGTATGTCGGGCCGTATCGGATTGCTCAAAGGATAGGACAGGTGGCTTATAGGGTGAAATTGCCCCCTGAAATGTCATTAGTGCACCCGGTGTTCCATGTGTCTATGTTGAAGAAAGTGGTTGGAAATCCATCAGCTATCGTGCCAGTTGAGGCTATTGAGGTTGATGGAAAATTATCGTATGAAGAGGTTCTGGTTGCTATTCTTGATAGGCAAGTCCGTAGATTGAGGAACAAAGAAATTACTTCAGTTAAAGTGTTGTGGCGAAGTGAGCAAGTTGAGGAAGACACGTGGGAAACGGAAAATGAATAGAAAGAAAAATATCCCCATTTGTTTGAATAAGTCTAGTAGTGATCGTGCAAATTGTCATCTCTAAGCAATTATATGTTATGTTCGATTTTGTACAAAAGCACCCTATTTTCCCCTAATTCCTCTACTATTGTAACTTCTCAAGTTGTGCCAAAGTTGTGTATGTTGTGACTATTTGACTAATGTGCAACCCCTTGGAGTGAATGAAATTATGTGAAACTCATATGATGGTTAAATGATTAATTGAAGTGTAGATTGGTAAGGGTTAATTGAAGTGTATATGGCATGTTGAAGTAATTGAATTATATGGGACTTGTTGAGGTGACCAAATTATGTGCAAGGCCATGAAATAACTAGTTATGTGTGGAATTGGTTAGGAACATGTGTCTCGGGGGCTCTCTGACAGGTAGATAGGCCTAATTACAGAGGAAAATCTGGCGAATTTTCAGAAAATAGCGGAGTTAGTAAAAATTGGGGGTTGGCATAGTGTGTTTTCAAAACAAAATGATTTCCCGACCCTCATTCGAGGACGAATGACTTTAAGTGGGGGAGGATGTAAAGAACCGTAAAATTTCTATGTCTAAAATAATTCCCGAATAGGTCGCTGTGATGTTATAACTGTAGAAATTCATAAAACCATCCTATTTTGAGTAAAAAGTATCCCGGAACTTGAAAGATTAAATTTTCCAGAAATTGCGCGTTATGCGACGCACTATGTAATCGCATAACAGGTATGCAGACCGCATAGTGGTCTCATACCTGGACAGTTTCATGTCCATTTCGAGGGCAGCTATGCAGCCTAGAATGCGATCACATTTCACGAATGCGGGCCGCATAGTTGTCGCATTCTTGCCCCGTGGTTTTTGCGAGGGAGGTTATGCGACACACTATGCGATCGCATAACAGGTATGCGGACCGCATAAGTGGTCGCATACCTGGGCAGTGTGGTTCCCATTTTGGCCCATTTGAAGGCCAACTATGCGACAGAAACGCGGACCGCATAGGAGGAATGCGATCGCATTCCTGACCGCATCTCTGTGTCGGGGCTCCTTTTTCCTAAATTTAAAACCGACCCCTTGTTTTATAAAACACCCATTCCCTTCATTTTTAATGATTTTCTGACCAAAAATAGAGAGAGAAGAAGAGAGTTCTTGAGAGAGAATGTTTCAACATCATCCAATTTGATTTTCCAAAATCCCTCAAGCTTGGAAACTATCGAGTTATTGTCATCTTCTTCACTCAAAGAGGTAAGTCTTCACCCTATTTCCCCAATTTCTCAGATTTTGTGTAAGAATGAAACACACATAGGTTGGTTCTTGAAAATAAAAAGTGAAATCTTGCATGCATGTGAGTTAAACCCCATAATCTAGTAAAAAGGAAAAACAAGTTTGGGTAATTATTCTCAAAAAGGGGTTAGTAGTCTAAGGGGTCAGATAGTGTTTGATAAAATACTCAATTGGGTACAAGATTCCTAATTCTAAGTGAAATATGTCACATTGTGGAATAGATTGACGGTGCTTGACGGTGCGGTGAATTGTGACAGAAATTAAAAAGGGGACAACTCGAGGTATCTATGGCTAAATTTAATCTTCGTAGAGTCACCTTGTTGGTGTCCAAACATTCGGTATGAGTTTCTTGCTGAGTATATGTGAATTGATTGCCCGGGTTTGTTGAGTTTTGAGATTGCATTCTCTGATTTGTCTTAGTCGACTATCGTGATAATTGAAATTTGTGAAAGGTGACTTCTATGTGATTACTCTAACATGTGCAAGGTTCGTTAAATGCTTGAGTATGTTGGTATGAAAGAATGATAACAAACTCAAATGTGTAAATGTATCTAAGTAATAAGGGCTATGTAACAAGTGATGAAGGGTAATTGTGAATTGATCTAATTGAACTAAATGGCCATGGAAATATCATATATGACTCATTATTGGCAAGGTTTACTATGGCTTAACTTCATATGGATTTTTGGTTGTAATGAATATACATTCTTGTTTATGAGCATCTTTTTAGTTGAATTAATGGATGATAAAGACTATTGTGAACACATGATTGGTTGGGTGTTATAAAATTGTACTCTTGATGATATGAAACCCTGTGATTGAATTGTGGGCTGTTATTGTTTTCCATGAAATATTATGGTCTGGTGGGATCGGGTTGCACGCTGCAACAATAAGTTATAAGGGTGGAGAGGTAAAAGGAGTGGAGTGTAAACTGTACGGTGGGATTGGGTTGCACGCCGCAACAGAGATGTAAGGTGGGATCGGGTGCACGCTGCAACACGTGGTAATAATGGTGGAGAGGTAACAAGGGTGGAGTATAATAGGAAGTGTGATTGTGATGAAACAAGAATATGTGAGGCTCTCAATTGTAATTTTTTTCTGTATCACTGTGCACTATATGTTGGGTCCTTTAACTGCTTTCTATTTGTGCATCTCTTGATTTTACTTTGAGTAAAGTTTGCTCATACTTACTAGTACTATTCCACAGTACTAACGTCCCTTTTGCCGGGGCTGCTACATCTTTTATATGGATGTAGGTGGGTCCATGCAGGTAGCTCAGCTCGCTGTTAGTGGTGCCTCCTCCTCATCTTTCAGCAAGTACTGGTGAGCCCCACTTCCTCCCGGGGCCGTGTGTAATTCATGCCATCTCTTTAGAGTCTGTTATGTATTGTAAGGTATAGCCGGGGCCTTGTCGCCGGCAAGTATTGTATAAACTCCTAGTATTCGTAGAGGCTCCGTAGACATGATGTGGGTGTATATATGTATTTTGGGTAGTAACTGTACGTATTCGGAATCGTGGTCCGTATTGGAAAGTTATGTATGTATTGTGTATGTTTTGGGAATCAATTGTTGAAATGCTAAAAGAGAAACGAACTTAAGTTTGTAAATCTACGCTTAAATCCTAAGTTGTTATTTCATATAGAATATGGTGCATTGTATATACGGGAGAAACGCGTTGGGTTAGGAAAGGCAATCCAGGTTTGCTTGACCGGGTTCACCTGGTTAGGTGCCAGTATCGTCCCTCTGTTTTTGGGCGTGACACTAACCCATATCAAGGCAAAAAGTCGTGGTCTTATGTTTATGAATCCCCTGCTTCAACTGTACCAACAACGGATCATTGTATTGCTTCTCCTTGACTTCCACAACAAGCAATGATTCAGCCCTATTGTGCACAAGCACCCATCATTCACTTGAATATGCAAATGGAACTCCCAAACTAGCCAACGATGAACCTCATTGGCTAGCAGCCTTTGATATGTCTCCAAGTGAGCAAAACTTCACATAGATTTCTGGCTATTAGCATCCATTACAACATTAGCCTTCCCCATATGATATAGGATATCGATGTCGTAATCATTGGGTAAATCAAACCATATTCTCTTAGTCATGTGTTGGATAGTTCTTTTCATGATTCATGTGTTGCATAGAAGCATAAGCTATCACCTTGCCATGTTGTGTTAATACACATCCAAGTCCGATTCTTGAAGCATCACAATATACCACAAACCCATATGTACCCTCTGGTAAGGTCAACACCGATGCCTTAGTCAATCTTGATTTGAACTCTTGGAAGCTTTTTTCGTAAGCATCTGACCATTGGAACTTAACCGACTTTTGCATCAATTCAGTCAAGGGAGCGACAAGAGTAGAGAACCCCTCCATAAATTTCCTATAATACCCAACTAAGCCTAAGAAACTACGAATCTCTGGTGGAGTTGTAGGCCTAGGACAATTCTTCATTGCTGCAATCTTCTGTAGATCAACCTTAATTCCTTCTCTAGAGACGACATAACCCATAAATCTGACAGATTCAAGCCAGATTCACATTTTGAAAACTTCGCATACGACTTGTTCTGATAGAGAGTCTGTAGAACTGTCCTAAGATAATTAGCATGGTCCTCTTGACTCTATGAATATACCAGAATATCGTCAATGAACACTATCACAAGGGAGTCAAGAAAAGTTTGAAGCCTAGATTCATAATATCCATGAAAGCTGCCGTGACATTTGTTAGCCCAAAAGACATTACCAGAAACTCAAAGTGCCCATACTGGGTCTCGAAAGCTATTTTCGGAATACCCTGCTCCCTGATCTTCAAATGGTGATACCCAGATCTTAAATCAATTTTTGAGAAGTACTTAGTACAATGCAATTGATCAAACATGTCATCTATCATTGCTAGTGGGTACTTATTCTTGATCATGACCTTGTTGAGCTGCCGATCGTGACCTTGTTCAAATCCCTAACGTACTGTACGACCCACGAAACCCCGGGTTTTAGATGAAATTTTATGGGGCCTTACATCCATCTCGCTTAAGATCATTCTTCAATGAATGAGGGTCAAAGTTCACCATTAGCATCCAACGTGACTCAGCTATTACTTTACACACCAATTGTTCCTAATTTTTGACAAACTTCCTAAATTTAATAAAATTTCGCCAGAGTCTCCCATGTAACTTGGTTGATCCACCTGTTATATAATCCTAGTAACCAAACCTAACAACATATACATAATCCAACGATGCAACATAACATGAAAACAACGCCAATCGTGGCCTCACGAGCAGTATATTACCAAAAAGGAACACCATGAACATCAACTGTACAAGTGAAACATAATTCATATAAGGTAAAGTCTTAGAATTTTCATAGAACACAACTTCATAAATACACATCTATTCAAAAAAAAAATGAGGGTACTTCTTCTTCGTTTCTTCATTGGCCCCCCAAGTGGCCTATTCGACCTGTTTGTTTTTCCATAGGACATTTACGGAGGCAGTTTCTTTATTTCTCATCTTATGGACTTGCCAATCAAGAATGGCAACTGGAATTTTTTCATAAGTCAATTCCTCATTAACCTAAATAGTCTCAACTAAAACAATAAGCTACGGATCTCCAACAACCTTCTTCAAAATTGATGTCTGAATCACCGGGTGCACTAAAGACATCTCTGGAGGTAGTTCAAGTTTGTAAGCCACCCAACCAATCATCTAAATGATTTTTGTACTGTCTAACATACCTAGGACTCAACTTAACTTTCTTACCAAATCGCATTATACCCTTAATGGGAGAAATCTTCAAGAATACCCATTCTCTTTTAACTCCAGATCCTTGTGACGCATATCCGAATAGGAATTCTGACTACTCTGAGCAGTTTTCAAACATTCTATAATGATATTAAACTTCTCCATATTATGATGCACAAGGTCTGGACCTATCAACTCTGCTTCTGTAATCTCGAAGCATCCAATGGGTTATCTAAATCTCGTACCATATAAAGCCTCGAACATTACCGTACGAATGCTATCATGATAACTGTTGTTGTAGGCAAATTATATGAGTGGCAAATGATCATCCCAGCTACCCTTGAAGTCAAGAACACAAACACACAACATATCCTCGAGCGTTTGAATAGTCTGCTCTGCCTGCCCGTCGGATTGTGGATGGAAGGTTGTACTAAGATTTACCTGAGTAACCAAACCGTGCTGAAATTTCTTAAAACAATTAGCCGTGAACTATTCCCCTCGATCTGAGATAATAGAAATTTGAGTGCCATGCAACCTGACTATTTCCTTGTTATACAACTGAGCATACTGTTATGTTGTGTCGGTAGCCTTAATAGGTAAGAAGTGAACATATTTCTTGAGTAGATCCACAATATTCCCAATCGAGTTGAACTTTCTAGGCGTACGAGGTAGTCCCACCACAAATTCCATATTGATCGTCTCCTACTTCCACATCGAAAATTCTATGTTCTGTGCCAACCCACATGGCCTTTGGTGTTCGGCCTTCACTTGCTGACAATTTGGACATCTTGCCACAATGTACGCTAAACTCCTCTTCATGTTACTCCACCAATAGACTTCCTTAAGGTCATGGTACATCTTTGTAGAGCTCGGGTGCACAGAATACCTAGAATTGTGAGCCTCGGTCACGATTCTTTCCCGGAGACCATCTACATTTGGAACAACATAACCGCCATTGGTACCTTAGTGTTCAATAACACATGCCAAGATAAAAGTCGTGGTCTTATGTTTATGAATTCCCTCCTTCAACTGTATATAATGGATCGTCGTATTTCTTCTCCTTGACTTCCACAACAAGCGATGATTTCAACCCTATTTTGCAAAAGCACCCCTCCTTCACTAGAATATGCAAGACGAACTCCCAAACTAGCCAACCGATGAACCTCCTTAGCCAGAGACCTTTGATATGCCCCCAAGTGAGCCACACTACTAATAGATTTCTAGCTAAGAGTATCTACCGCAACATTATCCTTCCCCGAATGATATAGGATATCGATGTCGTAATCCTTAAGTAACTCAAGTCATCTTCTCTGCCTCAGATTTAATTCCTTCTGTTTGAAATATATTGCAAACTCTTAAGTTCCGTGAATATATCCAGATGGACCCCATACAAATAATGACGCTAAATCATCAATGCAAATACCACTACTGCAAGCTCTAAGTCATGTGTTGTATAGTTCTTTTCATGATTTTTGAGTTGCTTAGAAGTATAAGCTATCACCTTGCCATGTTGCATTAATACACACCCAAGCACGATTCTTGAAGCATCATAATATACCACAAACCCATATGTACCCTCTGGTAGGGTCAACACCGATGTCGTAGTCAATCTTGATTTCAACTCTTGGAAGATCTTTTCACAAGCATCTGAATTGGAATTTAATCGCATTTTGCATCAATTCAGTCAAGGGAGAGGAAAGAGTAGATAACCCCTCCAAAAATTTCCTTTATTACCCAGCAAAGCCCAAGAAACTGCGAATCTATGTTGGAGTTGTAGGTCTAGTCCAATTCTTCACTGCTACAACCTTCTGAGGATCAACCTTAATTCCTTTTCTACAGATGACGTGACCCAAGAATCTGACAGATTCAAGCTAGATTCACATGTCAAAAACTTCGCATACAACTTATGCTGATACAGAGTCTATAGAACTGCCCTAAGATGATCGACATGGTCCTCTCGACTCCGTGAATATACCAGAATATCTTCAATGAATACTATCACAAAAGAGTCAGGAAAAGGTTTGAATACTCGATTCATAAGATCCATGAAAGTTGCCAGGGCATTTGTTAGCCTAAAAGACATCACCAGAAACTCAAAATGCCTAAACCGGTTCCTGAAAGCTATTTTCAGAATATACTACTCCCTTAACGTCAATTGGTGATACCCGTATCTTATATCAATTTTGAAAGAGTACTTAGCACCCTACAATTGGTCAAACAGGCCATCTATCCTTCGTAGTGGGTAATTATTCTTGATCGTGACCTTGTTGAGATGCCGATAGTCAATACACATTCTCAGTGACCCTTCCTTCTTCCTTACAAAGGGGATCGGTTCGCTATAAGGCGACACACTCGGCTAGGTGAAATACTTATCTAACAAATTCATCAATTGGTCTTTAACTCCTTCAATTCTGCAGGTGCCACTATGTAGGGGTGGAATAGATGTAGGTTGCGTGCCTGGCATCACATCAGTCCCAAAATCAATCTCCCTATCTTGTGGGTTCTTAGGGAGCTCATCCGGGAAGACCTCCAGAAATTCATTCACAACTGGTACAGACTCAAGTGTAGGTGCCTCAGCATCGGTGTTCGTAACCCAGACCAAATGGTAAATACACCCCTTGTTTTTCATCCTCATGGCCTTAAGGTAAGAAATAAATATCCTTTGGTGCCACATCATCCCTCTTCCATTCAATGACTGGCTCATTTGGAAATTCAAATCTAACGGTTCTGGTTCGGCAATCAAGCTTAGCAAAATAGGAATAATGCAAGTTTGTCTTTCCAAACACCAACATGCAACCTGCACGATGTATATGGAACCTCTAATAGATACAAAGGAGTACTATGATAGTGCCATAAACAAGGCCCCGACTATCCTTAAAACTTAATACACAAGGAACAAAATATAAACAAACCCGAAACGAAGCGACACTCACCAAGTTAGCTGGGAAGAGGGTATAAAGCTGCCTGGTGTGGAACCACTTGCATTTATTAAAGATGCACTGCCCCAGGGAAAATGGATGTTAGTACATATAGAATAGTACAAGTATGAATGAATAAACACCCTCTCAATAGAACGAGTATTAAAATAAGGAAGAACAATCATAGAATCTAGGGAAGCCTCAAAAAATACCAAGACACCAAGTGGGGAAAGATAATATTTCAAGTAAATTACATATATTAGTTTGGGATACCTTTAGCACAGATATACCAGCGTGACATTATCACGGAGTCCGATGACAACCCGATTGGCTAGGCCGTCTCACCAAAATAAATTAACCAATATCAGAATCATTATCGAAATCTCAATCATTATCTCAATCACAATCTCAAGCACAATCACCACCATGTGTGCGACATGGCGTCTGTTCTGGACCAGACCGGCTAGGCCGTCTTACCACAATGTCGTGTTGATCGACATCAACCTTTGTTAGAAATCATCTCATCCCATTTAAGGGGAATAATTATCACATCAATTTCATCCAAAACAACGGGAATAATCACAATATACACCTACAACTACATATTTAGTTTCGGGGTTCGGTTATTTTAACCTACCCCTCATTGGTGACTAACAATACTCCAAATTTTTTATTATATAAAGGAATTTTAGGTCATTTGTTAGTCTTTTAATCATCATTTCATTTCATTAGCACCAATGGCCACAATTGTAATATCATTCTTGGCACAATGGTTGTATTTCATATGTCATGATCACCCCTTTCACGTTCAAAAATCATCATGGATTACCAACAACAAAGCATCTATAATCACGACCTTTAGTACACATATGAGCAAAGAAGAGTCCTTGGCACATTGGGTTTTCTTCAAAAATTTGCATAATAACTAGCATTTGAGACATAATTGAATTCATAGTATTTTGACACATGGTGACATTTGAATAAAATCTCGAGGATAACACAATATGATAAGAGCATTCAGTATACATTTTGAACATATAACTTTCGACATAGAGTTTATTGGGAATTGTCAAGTTAATATGAAACAACTCAGAACACAAGACATAAGAGTTTGAGCCAATCATAACTACAACTTACGACGACATCATGGATTCGATTCTACAAGAGGACTTTAGCCAACATACCTCACTTTGAGATTCCTTAAATTAGTACAATATTACCGAAATCTTAACAACTTCAATATATTTGGAAATATAACTAAATTCAATACAAATTAGTAAGGTATTCGTTGTTTCATCTCATTTGAGCATTTTAACAAACACTAGGTGGACATTATGATCTAAAGATCCTCATATGGTGGATTCCTTCACACCACATCCCAAAGTCTACCTATTTGATCTCAAAAACCTTCCCACAAACTTTGATAGTACATGCATACATAAATAACACTCTTACATCCAAGAATCACACACCCCAGTAACTATTTTTCACCCCAAACTAGAAATTGTAACTAGGGTATGGAACCTTACCTCTTGGATTAATACCTTGTGAATTCTCCCAATCTTGAGCAAGGATTGATGAACAAATAGCTTAGGAATCCGCCTCTCACACTAGACCACTATCCTCTCTCTAAAATGTCAATTAGAAACAGCCAAAATAAAACGCAAGTTGTTTTTATACAAATGGGATCGGGTAAAGTTCTTCAAAACTCAAACTCTACGAAGTCAGGTCTGCGGTCGTAGAACGGACTAAAAAACAATTATGTGGCCCACAAAGGGATTGCAGAAAAGGTCTCAAACATTGGGCAGGGCTGGATAGGTCTGCGACAGATTTACGGCTCGCAGATCAGTTATGCAGTTGCATAATGGACCGTAGAACCTCATTTTGAAGTTTTCTCATGCTGGATCTGCGATGGATTGTGTGGCCCACAAAATGGTTATGCGATCGTATAATGGTCCTCAAAATTAGCTCAAGTTCTGCTTCACGCTGCGGCCGATCTGTGGCATGCAAAGTTGTTATGCAATCGCATAGTGGACCGCAAGAACGCCATGGTCTGCAAAATGATTCCTTCAAATCCCCGACGTATTGTACCACCCACAAATTTCGTACCGCGGCGAACTTTACAACTCTAAATCACATTACTTTACCTTGGCGTCACTAAACCCCGGGGTTTAGGTGAAATTTTACGGGGCCTTACATTTATGCGTCAGTATTGCTCTATATTTCTGTTATTTGTTGTCTTGTCTAGAAAGTGGTGTTAGGTCCATCACGTCCCCTAGTTGGGAATTGGGTCATGACAAATGAACAAGGTAGAGGGCATCGGAGTTACAATTATAAACAAGATAGAAGGCACAATTATAACAACAATAATCAAGGTAGAGAACAAATATGTGACAGTAATGAACCAAATAAAAGAATATAGACGTAATGGTAACAAATCAAGTAGGAAACATAGGTATGATAGTAATATACGAAGTAGTAAATATAGATGTAAATCAAATAGTAAACATAGATGTGATGGTGAAATATAAGATAGAAAATATAGATGTAGACAAAGTAGGAAACATTGATGTGATAATAAGAAACAAGATAGGAAAGTATGTAGGAGCAACCAAGGTAGAATATATGTATGCATCTAAGAAATGAATAACCATAATGTAAATTCTAACCCCAATCCTCGCAACACGGGAACTACCAACGTGTCAATCTCATATCAAACTGCATGTAAATAACCATCATGCCAATATCATAGCAATCGCACATAAATACACATCGTGAAAAATATCGTTCTAATGAATATGAATAAAGAAGCTCCAGTAACACAAGAATAACATGTATAGCTATGTGTTCGTGATATAAGGCATAACTATAATCAAATCAAGTATATCAACAGATTCATGAATAGCCCTTCATGCTCATTTAAGATTTCATGCATTTAGACATGATTTCTAGCATGGATAAATATACTCATATATTTTATATGCGTCTGAAATATCAGTCAAGAAGATCACAAAGTTCAACAAGGTACAAGGAACCATATAATCTACAGCAAGCATGGATAACCCCATCACATGCATATACTCTCTTTACCTTGCTTATGCATCACCCCAACAATGTCATTTACTAGGAAAATTCCTTCAACAACCCAATACCACTTTTCTAAGAAATACTCCTCAAAATGATCAAAACCTATCCTAATATCATCTAAGAAAGTCAACTAATGCTAGAGGAAAATTCCTCAATCAATAAAGGTTTAATCTTTGATAAACTCACAAAAGTTAGAAAAAGTCAACCCAAACCCACATGGTCTAAATCCGAAATTGAGATCAAATTCCGATGAGCCATAAAGTCTCGAGTTCAAATTATATAATTAATTTTGAGATCAAACCTCAAATCAAGGTCTAAATCTATAAAATATACAGTTTTACGTTACTACCCACCCCAAAACCTTATTTCTACTCTTTGGATCCTAAACTTAAGGATGAAAATCTATGGGGAATAATAAAAATTAATCAAAAACAAGTAAGCAATACTGACCTTAGAAGTCGGGAAGAAAATCCTCTAAACAATTGCCTATTAACGAAGCCTGGGTCACAAAAATGGAATACAATTAGCTAATAGTGGTACCCTTCCCTTATAACCCAACTGCAGTTATCGCAGTTGCAAACTCTTATTTGCAGTTGCACATCTACCAAATGCGAACAAGTGTTCGTAATTGTGAAGGACGTCCTAAGCCATAGATGTTGGCAATGAGATAGGTAGGTCGCAAATCAAAATTACGGAGCTTCCATTCCCAAACCTTGCAACTTTGAATCTCTCATTTGCGAACTATTGTTTAAAATTGTGACAACAACAGTACCAACAACAGACAGATTCCCAAAATTGTCAAAAACTATCCCAAAACTCACCCAAGCCCCTCAAGACCCTATCCATACATTCAAACAAGTATATAAACCTAAAGCAAACTTTCGCATAAGGTAAAAACATCACAACAACATCAAAATTCAAGAATCAAACATCAAAAGCAAGATTTCAAATGTTTATAACTCACATTTCTAACTTTGTTGGACACCCAAATCAAACATACGTACAATTCCAAAATTACCATATGAAGCTAACAGAATCATCAAACTATCAATCTGGAATCGTTTATACAAAAGTTAAATATTGGTGAACTAGAACAACTTAGAGCTTTTGAAATGAGATTTTTTCTATGAAAACACTCCCTAACCTCTCAGAGATAAACCACACACTAGGTCTAGAAATATCAAATGAAGCTACTCAAAGTCTCGAATCACAAAAAGGAGCGCTACAACTCAAAACGACCGTTCGGGTCATTGCATTCTCCCCAAATTAAACACACATTCATCTTCGAACGTGCCAAGTGTCCCTTCAAAAGTGTGTAATAACTAAATAGACTCATCATGCACACTCCCAGGAGTGGCTCATGCCATCTCATGCATACCAATCCGCTAAAGAATCTTTGATGATGATTTTCTCTCTCAACTGTTGCATGTGAGTCTTCAAATGCAACTTCAATACCTGAAACTTCCTCCTAGAACTTGATTCTTACAAGTTCCTCTATTGTATGAAACTCATTAACAAATATCAAACCATATATGGACTATCGAAGCCCAATATAACGACCCAACCGGTTGTTATGAGAATTTGTATTATGTTCAGCTATATGAAGTCTTAAGTAGCTTCATATGATGTATTTTAACTTGTGTGAATTGTCGGTTTGGTTTTTATATGATTCCGGATTGATTAGGAAGGATGATTCTCAACAAAGAAGCTTTAAGTTAGAAGAGTTAACTAGGTTTAACTTTTGTGTATTTCACCTCAGATAAGAGTTTTGATGGTTTTGTTAGGTCGGGTTACTGAATTAGGACATGGGTGTATGACCGAATTTACATTTGGATGTTTCTAGAATTTTTCGACACTACTTTTCGAAAGTTGAGAATTTGAAGGCTTGGAATGTTCATAAGTTTTATCGGGAGTTAACATTGATTATATCGGGTCTGAATTGTTGTTTTGGGAATTTGAATAGGTCTATTATATTATTTGGAACTTTTGTTCAAAATTTGAGCTTATTCCGAGTTGGATTGATATGGTTCGATACGAGTTTTGGAAGTTGAAAGTTCAAAAGTTCATCCAGCTTGAATTGAGACGCAATTCATCGTTTCAATGCTGTTACATGTGATTTGAGTCCTAGACTAGGTCTGTGTTATATTTTTAGACTTGTTGGTATGTTCGGACGGGATCCTAAGGGGCTCAGGTGAGTTTCTAGGTATTTTCGGATCATTTCGGAGAGCATAGCTGGTTTTCTGTTGTTATCTAATGCCCCATTTATTTTTCACGATCTTAAATGAATAGACACGATCGCGTAGGCCAAATTTGGAGCTGGGTAATTTCTTCATCACGTTTGCTGACTTTTTGATGCGTTCGCTTATCTTTGTGAGGATTAGTCATCGCGGTTGCATTGTATTATCGCATCTGTGTAGAGACATGAAGGAGAGTTAGGAGTTGGTGGATGCTTAATCGCGTTAGTGTAAGTCATGTCCCGTTTGCGGAGCTTTTGTGTCTTTGCGCATCACGTTCGTGTGGACTGTATCACGAATTCATAGTGCATTTTTATCGCAGTATAGTTTGTTTTGTGTGATCGCGAAGGAAATACCGCTATTGCAATGGATATTGTTGCTCAGTGATTATAAGTTATTTTCGAACATTGAGTTATTTCATCACATTTTAGGTTGGGGAACTTGGATTTGGGAAATTTGGAGGCAATTTTCACCACATGGATTGGGGTAAATATTTTTTACTCGGTGTTGATAATATCCCATGACTCAATCTTCAACTTTGCCATTTAACTGATGATTTTAAAAGAGAAATTAGGGGGTTTTTGTCAAAACTTTATGAAAGTAAATATTTGGGATCTTAAAATCGATTTAGAGTCGGACTTGAGTGAAATTATTATAGTTGAACTCGTAACTGAATGGGTTGTCAGAGTATGTGACTTTTGTCAAATTCCAAGGTGCGGGCCCGGGTTTGACTTTTTAGTTGACTTTGAGTAATAGATTAAAGATTCGACCTTTATCCTTTGGGTTTTTTTCCTTTTATATTATTTGATGTTTTTGAGTTGCTTTTGGATGGTTTTAAGCCGTTCGGAGGTTGATTGGCGCGGGATGGAATTTCCAGAGTATTTTTTGGCTTGCTCGATATTTGATTTGTCTTGTTCGAGGTACATAACATATCTAAACTTGGATTTGAGGATAAATATCCCTGAGAACTATAATATTTGAGATGGGTTGGGGGTGACGCACGTGCTAGATAACGGGAGCGGGTGGGTGCACTGAGGTATTCATGATCTAGGTAGTTTGTAGGCTATTATATCCCTTGTTTTGATATCACACTTCTTTGATTTCATATTTTCCCCATTTACGTGACTATGTGAGATATCATTCATGTTAGAATTCATGTCTAGGATAATTTCTTTGATTTTTGAGTCATGATAGGGCTATTTACGCCTTGTTAAATTATTTGCCTTAGTGGTAGTCATATTGTACAGTCATAATAGTTACATCTGCATGTCATATATCTGTCTCTGAGAACTTTTGATATGCTGTCTCACATGCTATTGGTGTCCTTGTACATGGCACAAGTTTGGACTGTATTTCAGGAACATTGTGATATTTTATGTTATATAATTGTATTATGTTTCCGTGAAATGATTGCATATTGAGACTTGAGCAAATTGATAGATGCTATAGGCCATAGAGCTGTATTTATGTTGATATTTGGATCGGATTGCACGCCGCAGCGTTTATATTGATATTGAAGTGACGCGTGCACCAGGACCCACATTAGGCTAAGTTGTACTTATTGGAGGCTATGCGAACACTAGGCCTTAACATTTGGGCTAAGTGATTATGATTAGCGCTTTGGTAGGATCCACCCCTCCGGAGTCTGATGCCATCAGTGAGCGCAAGAACATTATTTCATATACGTTCTTTGATGATTATTGTGGTAAATCCATGGTGATATTGTTGGGGCATTTAATCCATGCACCTGAAGTGTTCTAAGATTGCGTGCACTTAATGAGTTCACTAGGAAACTGAGTTCTTGACATGCATATCTGACATAGGCATATAGATGTACCTTTGTCATTCTAGATAGTGACATGACATCTGATTATTTGACATGTATATTTGGCATGTAGGAATATAGATATACCTTCCTCATGCTAGACATTGACATGACATCTGATTATTTGACATCTGTGTTTGACATGTAGGCATAGAGATGCATTGTGAAATTGGGATTAAAAGTCTTATCTGATGTTGTAAATTGGGAAAAATATAGTTCTTTTGATACGCTCATGGCTAATTGATTCCAGTGGTAAGATTTAGACTGGTAGTGTTATACTTGAGAAGCATATCTACTTTTCCATATTAGTGAACGAGTTGGGAATTACATCACCTGAGTTATATACTTTCAATGTCTTCACTATATTGTTACGAGCTGTTATTGGCTATCTATGTTGGACTCCAGCTACCTTTCGAGCTCGTCAGTGCTTTCAACCTAAGTTTATGTTTGCTACTTATTGAGTACATGGGGTTGGTCTTCTCATACTACACTTCTTCACCTTGCGTGCAGATTTGGAAGTTGATATCGATTTGTATAAAGGGAGTTGGCATTGAGGATGTACTTGCGTTCTGGTTATAGATGCAACTTGTGGTTGGTTGTTCAATGTTTTCAAATTTGTTTATGTATATTTCGAATAGATTATGTATTTTTCATACTAGTTTTCTAAAATTATATGTCTTGGAAACTCAAGATTTATAATACCAACCCTTTGGATCTTATATAGAAGTCCAATTATTTTATTCATTGACTCCTACGTTTCTTATTTGAGATGTGTTTACTGTTAATTTATTACCTAGCGGGTTAGGTTAGGTTCCATCATGACTAGCCGTATTTTGGGTCGTGACAATTTGGTATCAGAGCTCTATGTTTATAGGTTCTACGAGCCATAAGCAAGTATCTAGTAGAGTCCTACGGGTCGGTATGATTATATCCATACCTATCTTCGAGAGGCTACATGGGAGTTAGCATAAAATTCACATCTTTCTTTCCTTATCATGCGGCATTTATTCAGCGTGAAGCGTAGATCTTGATATCCTTCCACTCACTAATGATCACTCGATATCAGTTGTGCACCGACGACTTGCGATTTCATGGATGAGGTGTGAGATGTGTTTTCTATGTTTTGGTGATGGGCCAGTTTGGAAAACTTGAGGTCCAGTTTTGACCGCAATTTAGGCTCGGTGGTTTCAGTTGTGTGAGCATGTGCTTTTGGGCTTATATGCATGTTAGTATCCTTAGGAGCATGATTTATGGCTCGGTGAGTTATTGGATAGCTATATGATGAATATGATGTGACCACTAGATGTGTTCAGAAGGCTTGGATTTGATGCAAAGAGTTTGCTTGGGATGTGAAAAAGGGACTATTGAGTGATTGATTTCTGTCATGAAGTGTTGCACAGTGTCCAATTATGAGCGTATTGAAGGACCTTTTATGTTGTTCATGTGCGGGATGAAGTAGATTCTTATATTTTGTTGTTATGAGCGTGTTGAATGATCATTCATCGTGTTCATTTGTTGGATGAAATAGATTATTATGTTTTGTTGACGAGCTTAAACGCTGCAAATTTAGTGAATGGATAGTGGTTGTGATTATGGTAGGGTGAAAAGAGATGCCAGTTTGAGGCTAAGCAGGTGGGTTATCCTCTACGGGATGTTTTGAGGTTGTATGATACCTATTATGTTTCTGTGGAAAGTTTTCTCTTACCAGGTTATATGTGTTGCAATCTGAGTTTGGATCGCTTGAGGAAGCCAGCTTGACTGTCACGAGGATGAATGTGAGTTTAACAGATAATTCGAGGTATTTCTATGATTAGTGATACGTGGGTTCATGAAGGATTTTGATGAATTACAGTGTAGGATTTTCGTAGTTATGGAATAAAGGTATTGTGGGATATTGGATATTATGTCATATGGCTTCGAGCCAAGTGGGGGAGTCTGATATCAATGATTAGAGTGCATGGTTATATGTTGTATTAGTTTTGATTTAAGGCATGTTTGAGGATTAGTTATGACTAGAAGAGTTGGTTTTAAGGATGACTCGGGTAAGGAAATTTCTTGATGTATGATGTATGATGCATTAAACCTTATGGATATATGGTAGTCTTGGAATGGTTTAGGTTTTCTGTTCGTAATTGATGTAGTGTATTAAGAAATGGGGTTTACTCAGTTTCTTAGAGGTGTGTATCACTTCTTTGGGTGTTAGAGTGCTAATAGAGCAGTGGTCGCTTGGCACGCTTGGGCGGTCCCTTTGAGATTTTAATAGGGTGGATAAGTCTTAAGAAGGTTCTAAAGAGTTCAAGATTCATATGTGGCATTTGAGAATTTTTCCGAATTTTTATATGGATAAGATCTGAGATTTGGATGGTGTCAGTATTCACGGTATTTCTGTATCAATATGGATTCTATATTAAGAAAATGGCTTTAGATTCATGTAAGGTCTCTTTAGAGTGGATAACTCGGATATGGTATTTTGGGAGCTTATGAGGGGATACAATAGTATATGGGCTTGAGGGCGATGTGGTTTCATGCTAGGATCTCTTGTGGTGAGCTTTTGTTAAAGATCATAGTGTACTAGCAAGGACAAGCATTAATTTAAAGGTATTTCGAAAGGAACTCTGAGAACTAGATCAGCTTGGTGGCATGGTAATGGAAATGATCAGTTATTCTAATGATGTGTGAGGCTTTATCGGTGTTTTGTGGCACTATTTTTGAGTTTCGGCAAACCGCGTGACTTGGTGGAGTTAGAGAGATTTGGTTTTGATGGATTGGCCTTGTGCTAATGGGGTTCGAAGAATTATCGATGATTTCTACCACGGTTTGAGATGGATATTTCTACCAGCATCAGGAGTATGTTGCGTATTGTGATTTTCTCAAGGATGGGATAAAGTGGAAGGTTTCTTACTTATCTAGTATATATCATACTTGTGATTCAGAGTTGATAATATGTTCATGTTTTCATATGATGACGTCATAGATTATGTGCATCGTGTGGGATTAATATTTGCATGTACAAGGTGGGTGTTCAGTTTAGGAGGGAAGGTCATGAATTTTAGACAGCCTTGACGGTCTCAAATATTTAGATGAATGCTATTACTACTTGGTATTACTTGATAAGGGTGCGCATTTCAGCAGATGCACTGTGTTTTGTCTTACAAATACTTCATTAGTATTGCGGTATTTCTCACGAGAAGATTGTGTATGAGGGATGTAATGACACAACTGGTCATTTTACTTTCTAGAAATCTGCTTCCCTAAATAAGACTTCCTGTACATGCTTTTATTGCTTTATGACTTGCGGCTATGGTTAGTTCGAGATTTGATTCGAGTTGAAATGGGAACACTTTGTTCCTTAAGGTTGGCTTAAAAGGCCAAGTTTGACTTCTGCCAACATTTTGAGTAAACAACCTCGGAATTGGAATTTGGTGGTTCCAATAGGCTCTATGATGATTTCGGACTTGGGCGTAAGCTCGGATCGGGTTTTGGATGACCCAGGAGTGTTTTGGCGCCTAATAGTGAAAGTTGGTTCTTGAAGGTTTTAAAAATTCTTTAAATTTGGTTTGGAGCGGGTTTTGGTAATATCAAGGTCCAAACGGAATTCCAAGACCGGGAATAGTTCTGTAATGTCATTTAAGACTCGCACGCAAAATTTCGTGTCATTCCGAGTTGATTTGATAGGAATCAGACGAGTGGAAGTCTTTTTGAAAGTTTTTGAATTTCATTAGTCAATTCATGTGTTTTGGCGTCCGATCCGTAGTTTTGAATTTATTTTTGTGTTTTGATCGCTCGAGCGAGTTTGTATGAGGTTATTAGACTTGTGTGGGTAGTTGGTGTGGAGCCCCAAGGGCTCAGGTGATTTTGGGGTGTGTGGAAGGAGTTGAAAACACTCCAGTTTTCTAGTGTTTTTGGCAGTTGTTGCAGGTCTCGCAAATGTGAGAATATGTTCGCATTTGCGAAGTCTCGCATTTGCGAGAAAAGGTTTCTCATTTGCGATTAGTCCTGGTCTGGTCCTAGCTCACAATTGCGAGAGAAACTATCACATTTGCGGCCCTGGGTTGATCGCATTTGCGATCTCCTTGTCGCATTTGCGACCTGGACTGGGGGGAGCCATGTTAGCATTTTCAATTATTTTGTCACATTTCCGACCTTCGCAATTGCAAACCAGATGTCGCAAATGCGAGACCTGTGCACAACTCATTTAATGTGAGACTTAGGCCATTTATCACATTTCACTTCAACTCTTGGGCGATTTTTGGAGCTTTTGGAAGGGGGATTTTACCTAGAACTTGGAGGTAAATAATTTCTATACAACATGAGTTAAATACATCGATTATGGGTAGATTAACATGTAAAAATTAGTGAAAATCAAGGGTTTAGATGAAAACTTAGGTTTTAGATAAAAAAGAGATTTGACCACGAAATTGGTTATGGATCTTAGTAAAAATCATATATTCTTGTTCCTAAGGTTATGGGTAACAACTTTCTTCGAAAATTTCCGAAATCCTGGCATGTGGGTGTGGGGGTAAATTTTAGGAATCTTGCATTTAGGATTGGTTAATCGCTTTAATAGTGGTAATATAAACTATTGAGCATAAATTCATTAACTTATATAATATTTAACTAGTTTCGAGTCGTTTGGCATCAAATTTGGAGGTTTGAGCGCATTTTTGAGTTGTGAAGTAAGCTTTGAGATGAGGTAAGTCTCTTTTATAACCTTGTAACAGGGGATTTATCCCATAGGTGAACTTAATTAATATGTGTTATTATTTTTGGGGGGATAAGTGCGCACAAAGTGACGAGAGTCCGTATGTAGCTACTATTCCTATTTATGTCCGAGTAGTTTTAGACTTACACCATGCCTTCTTGATATTTTTATTGCTTTATGTTTATTGTTTTCCTTGATAAAGGAGTTGGAATTGAGGAAACTATCGGGATCTTAAAAGTTTTCATTTGAATTTCGTATTTTGAAAAGAATGGGAGAGTACTATAATAACTTAAGATATCTTTGTGTAACCGTGTCGCATGTGTGATTCGCGAGCGGGCTAATTCCTTAAATTTATATTTTACCGTGTCGGATGTATGATAAGGAGCGGGGAAATAGATGCATCTGTGGTTCGTTTCGTTCGATCCTCGGCAGTGAACAATTTATATTTATGTTGGATCGGGCCGAACGTCCTTGGTGGTATTGTGTGTGATATTAGAACTGGAAGTTTCTTTCATAAATTGGTATGAATTCGTTTGTTTGTGTAATCATATGTTTTAAAGGAATCAAGTGATTTAAGTTCTTAAATATAGTGATTACTTGTTCATCATTTCTTGTTCTAAGTCTTATTGTTGTATGTCATGCTTAATTAGAATCTCATATTATCACGTAATTGGCCCTAGTAAGTGTCGAAGTCGACCCCTCGTCACTACTTCTTCGAGGTTAGACTAGATACTTACTGGGTACATGTTATTTATGTACTCAAGCTACACTTCTGCACCTGAATATGCAGGATCTGAATCAGGTGCATTTGGTTCTCAGTCCAGCGCGCACACTTAACCCGGACTTAGAGACTTCTCGGTGAGCTTCTTTTCAAGCCGTTCTACAGCAGCTGGAGTCTTTCATTTGTTCATTTCTATCTATTTCTTTTCCAGACAATAGACTAGTATTCGTTTATATATTCTACTAGAATGCCCACGAGCTTGTGACACCAGGCCTTGGCACACACACTAGTAGACTTATTATTTTGGACTTGTTTATGTGATTAGAATTTGTACTCACTTGTTTCCAATTAATTATGTTCCATTTGCAAATTTCTAAATCTCTTTAACAAATAAGAAAGTGTTATCCATTTAGTAAGCTATTTAAATGGGAAATCACTAGTTCAATCAGTGTTGGCTTGCCTAAAAAGTTGGGCGCCATCACGGCCTATTGTAAAAATAGGTCATGACAAGGGAGATGTTACTCATTCGAGTGGTGGAGATGGAAGTGGATGTGGTGATTCATGTGTTCTAGGAATTTGGAAACTAGGAGGGTTTTTAGAAGCAAATTGTTCCTTGGTTGCGGATTTTGAAGGTATATCCAAAGTTAGACAACTAATAGTATGTGTTGTGGTTAGGTTCTTGTGGACTTTTTGAGGGCTATTTATCTATTCTTGGATGACCGGAGTTGATTTGGAGGCCCATTAGTAGGCCTAATGAGGATGTGTATTCTAGACCAAGTCGGATTTGTTCACTCAGCACAACTATTGTGAGGGATGTGTCATCGGATAGAGTTGATCTTATTCATGTCTGTTGGATTCTATGTATTGATCTTATATGCTACGTTACGTTGTGATCTATTCGTTATTTTCACACATGATGCGGTTCTGTTTGGGCGTTGTGGCAAAATTCGAGCGAGATGCTTCTTCGGGTGTTGAATGGTTGATTATGCCATGGTTATGGTCTTTCCAGGTTGTGGTATATTTTTATATTCGTTTTTGTGGTTATGGTCATGTACTTTGTATGGGTTTTTTTAATCTCCATACGATTGTTGATTTTGAGCATTATGAATCGGGGTATTTCAGGTGGACCGGTGTCTAAATTGGGTCACACACTCCAACAGAGTATATTGGGATACTATCCTTTGGGTTGATTTCGTGGTCCGTGGTTGTCCATTGTGTGATGGGTTAATAGCATTGCGTTTTTGGTGGTACATGTTGAGCTAGCGGGACGACTCTCTCATTTGAATATCTTTCCATTTTTGGGTACATTTTAATTGTTGCTTATTGGTGCATGGATTGCATGGTATGTGACTTGGGTTATGTTGGTGTGGCATGTCAGTAGAGTAGCTATATTTGATGAGATGAGGTCATTGGACCTAGAATGGGTGCTATCTGATTTGATTACGGTATGTTTGGTAGAATAATTTTTCACTAGTCAACTTAGAGTTGGGTTGTGGTTCTTGTCGGATAAGAGAGTGATATGTGTATATTTTAACTACTTATTAGTACCTTCTTGCTTTAGTTTTAGTCCGAAAGTGTTGATTTATGCTCCTAAAACTAATGAAAGTGTGAAAATTGCAGGTATGTTGGAGATTTGGACCCTAATGAAGAAATCCAACTTAAAAAGGAGTGTTCCGGCTCATAAGGCAATAAGCGGTGTAGCAGACCAAAAGTGCAGTACATAGATTATGCGGCCCCCAGAATTCACTCTGCGGCCGCAGATCTAGTTTTGAAGCACATAGGTGGATTAAAGAGAAGTGCGGACAGAGAAATGGTCGCACTGACAAGAATTTAAAAAGTTCAGAGAGTGTGCAAAACAACCAACACTGGAGCCTTGTTAGAAGTACAGACCGCACATAGAATTGTGCGGCCGCAGAAGCTGAACTACAGCCGCAAATTGAATTATGCGACAGCAAAATATCTCAACATGCAGACTAAAGCAAAGTGCGGACCGCACATGGAATGTGCGGCTGCAGAACCTCCTGAAGGGCATTTTTGTCAGCAAATTTTGGGCCACTATAAATCAATGGGAATCACTTCCTTAGGTCAACTTTTCAAGTTTTATTAGTTGTAATTGTTGTAGTTTACCATTTTGGGTAATTTGTGATCATTTTGGGTAATTTGTGATCATTTTGGGACGAAAAAACCATAGTTGATAATTTTAATTTAATATTATTGCTTTAATTAGTGTTTCTTCTTTATTTTCATCAATTTCTACTATGAGTAGCTAGACATTTGCTAGGGTTGTGATCCAACCCTGGTGCGTAAACCTTATGGGTAATTAATCTAATGCTTGTTTATGATTGGGTGTTTGTTATTTAGCCGTGTTTGTGCTTTAATTTAGAACTAATAGTTCCAAACATTGATTCATGCCTTTTAACTCGATTTTTACTTGAGAAAGAGTGACCTAGTTTAGGAAAACTTGGCTAATAATAAATTGGGCTAGTTATGCTTTTGATTAGCCTAATTAAAGGGTTTGAACTAGAGATATGGAAAACCCGACTTAAGCTCGTATCAACTATTTTGTTTGATACCCATTTGGGCTTGAGAAAGAAAAATTGTACATAATCACTTTATGAACGAGAGGTATTGAGTGGGTAATTTAGATTTGAGAGCAATAACACAGTCAAATCACTAAAACAAGTGTTAATGTAATTAATCCATTAGTCTAACACCTAGGCGAAGGTTGGATCCCTATGCCTTTCACCTATTTGAAAACAACAAAAAATAATTAATCAATTTCTAGTTTCATTTCTCTAGTTAATCATTGATAGTATAGTTTATAAAAGTATTGCAAAACCAACATGTTTGGAAGTGTATTGAAGTTACAAGTTTACACAACACCCGCATTTAGCTCCCTGAGGAAATCGACCCCCACTCATAGTTGGATACTATTCTTCTAACGACCTCTTCCAATCATGGTTGAATGTGGATTGGGAGTGGATCAATTTTTTGTGGTGCGGCTGAGGAATTATAGCGGTGCTAGCTATATATTTGAGTGGGTTTTTGGAATATCTTTTTTCCTTTCCATGTTACTAACTTGTTTGAGAAATCATAGGTACAAATACGGCAAACAATGAGCTCGGAAATATTCCTTTGGAAGACTTAGATGGCGAGGAAGAACAAATCGACGAGGTACCTCATATGAAACAAGCTAATCAGAGAGGCGGGGTTCCACAAGATAATGTTCCCGTTAAACCCCCACCTCCACCACATCCACCACAAGAGGCTCAACACCGGATATTGCCAACGAACGTTCTTCTAGTGAAATAGTCCATGCCCGTATAAGGGAGGACAACTTTCAAATCACCAACGCGATGCTCACTTTACTTGAGCAATGGTTCTTCTTCACGAGTGCACCAAACGGGGATTCTTATAAACATTTGAAGGCCTTTGCGGATACATGTTTGGGAGAAAGCAAGCTAATGTTCCTGAGGATGCATTGAGGCGATGGCTTTTTCCCTTATCTCTATGGCGGAAAGTTTTAGATTGGTTGAAACGTTTGCCGAGCCATTCAATTCACACTTGGGATGAGTTGGTGGCCAAGTTCATTGATAAGTTTTTCTCTCTTGGGCACATGGTTAGACTTCGAGAAGAGATCTTGGCATTCAAACAAGAGTAGAATGAACCACTACAAGAAATTCAGGAGCGCTATATAACAATGGTTAAGGAATGTTCCAACAATGATATCATGGAAAACATGTTGCAATAGAAGTGGGATTAACACAACCAACCAATGTGGAGTGAATCAACTAGCCGGTGGGAACCTTATGACTACGTATCATGTGGAGGCGTGTGACATCCTAGATGAGATGGTAGGGACGTCATCGGCTTGGCAATCCCAGGTCAATGTCCCACAATGTGATAAAAATACGATCCACCTCCATAAACAATTGTAAGACCATGGGCAAGCCATTACTGAATTGACAACTACCATAACTCAACTAGCAAAGGCCCAACTAAATCAAGTGCAAGACCCTAAGCAAGTTCATGCTATGGAGGGAGTGAATATTTTGGTGAATAAGAAGAGGACCAAGGGTCCACAAATGCGAACCTGAGTGGAGAACTATGTGCAGGATGATGGCGGTTTTTGTCAAGATGATTCTTATAATGAGCAAGAGGAAGAAGTTAAATATGTGAACAATTTTCAAGGGGAAAGAAACAACTTACAAGGCCGAAACTAACATCAATAGCGACCACAAAACAATCATTGCAATTGGAGTTCTAATTATCAAGGGAATTGGCATAAAAACAACAATTAAGGAAATTAGAGTGGAAACAACCAAGAAAATTTGGGAGGCAACAACCAAGGTGGTTGGGGTAACAATCAAGGAAACTTGGGGTCGGGTTTACAAAGGCCCCCAATGTATCAATAACCGAGCAACCCACCTCATTATCCTTCCCATGGTTCAAGTTCTTCAAACAATAAAATAGGACGTATTGAGAATATGTGAAAGCAAATGTTGACAAGAATGCTGATTCATATGCCAGACTTGCCTCACATAAAACATCAATCAAAAATCTAGAAGTTCAAATGGGGAAAATCTCTCAAGCTCTAGTTCTCATCCTATGGGTAGACTACCAAGTGACACGGTATTGAACCCAAAGGGTGGTAACAATACGAGACATGCTACGGAGGTTATCACAAGAACTGGAAGAGGCGGGAATGCACCCACCTCAAGTGAAAGGAGACATGTTAATGATGACCAAGTGATGCAAGAAGAAGAGACCCCAAACAATGTGGTTCAAGTAAATGAGGAAGTTTAGATTGATATTTATGATAGTATAGAAGAGACTTAAGAGGAGGTGAACCCGTCTAGGGAAAAAATCATTGACATACCAGAACCGGTAGTGCAAAGAGAAACGGAACCATTGCCTAGGACTCCACCTCCATACAATCAAAGACTTGCCAAACAAAATGGTGAGAATAAATTCAAGATGTTCATTCAAATGATGAAGAGTCTCTCAATCAATGTGCCATTGGTGGAAGCTTTGGGACAAATTCTCAGTTATGCAAATTTTATGAAAGATTTTTTGACAAAGAAGTGGTCAATGAATTTTGAGACTATCAAAGTCACTCATCAAGTGAGTGCGATTGTTCGTTCAGTGGCTCCTAAGTTTGAGGATCCCGGTGCTTTCACGTTTCCTTGTACAATTGGAAGTGTCAAGTTTTCAAAAGATCTATATGATCTTGGGGCAAGTATAAACTTGATGACCTATTCGGTTTTCAAAACTTTAGGGATTGGACAACCAAGACCCACTTCTATGAGATCAAAAATGGCCGATCGCACCATCAAGAGTTGTTGTGTATGATTGAAGATTTTTAGTTCGGGTTGATAAATTTATTCTTCCGGCGGACTTTGTCATTATAGATCTTGAAGTTGATTATGAAGTGCCAATCATTCTTGGGATACCTTTCCTAGTTGCGGGTAAGGCTATTAAGTATTTTTACTTAAGATTTTTTCTTTATAAGAGGTGGAATAGAATAACCTGGTTGAAGCGTAATGATCTCTCTTTCTGATGTAGAAGTCGGAGAACTCACTTTCCAGGTGGTGATGACAATGTGGTATTCCATGTGTGTAAGCCCATGCCGAAACCAAATAGCAACGAAGTGTGTTCTTTTGTGGAGTTGGTTACTGATGTTATTGTTGATGATACAAGCTCTACTACCAATGTCGGTGACATGTTGGAGGCCGGTTTGATCAATTTTGATGATGAAGAGATGGTTCATGGAATATGTGAACTCTTTGCAAGAAATGGGGTCATACAACTACGCACCCCAAAATTATCTTTGGATCTTAAAAATAGGAAGACTCCTCCTACAAATCCTTCTATTGAAGAGCCACCTACTTTGGAGTTGAAGTCATTGCCTCTACATCTTTGGTATGAATTTCTTGGTCCTTGTTCTACTTTACCAGTTATTCTTTCCTCTTATTTGACTAACGTGCAGGTTGATTCCACAGTGGCGGTGTTACAAAATAGGAAGAAGGCTATTAGTTGGACCTTCGAGGATATTCGGCATATAAGACGCGCCTTTTGAATGCATTAGATCATGTTTGAGGATGGTACTAAACCGTCCATTGAAAATCAAAGAAGACTCAATGAGGCTATGTAAAAAGTTTTCATGATGGAGATTATCAAGTGGTTGGATGCCAGGGTTATCTACCCCATCTCTGATAGTTCATGGACCTCTCCGATTTAATGAGTCCCAAAGAAGGGGGCATGACGGTGGTTACAAATGATAAGAATGAATTGATCCCTACAATAATGGTGACCAGTTAGATGGTTTTTATAGATTATCCCATGCTCAACAAAGTAACAAGAAAGGATCACTTTCCACTTTCTTTCTTAGATCGAATGCTCGATAGATTGGCCGGTCGTGCTTTCTATTGTTTTCTTGATGGGTACTCGGGCTGCAACAAAATTCTCATTTCTCTGGAAGACCAAGAGAAAACAACCTTTACATGTCTCTATGTTACTTCTGCTTTCAAGAGGATTCCATTTGGTTTGTACATGCACCAGCGACTTTTTAACGGTGTATGATGGCTATTTTCATGGACGTGGTACAGGACTACCTTGAAGTATTCATGGATGACTTCTCGGTGGTTGGGGAGATGTGATGATACTAGCTTGGTACTCAATTGGGAGAAATGTCATTTCATTGTTGAGGAGGGTATTGTCATTGGCCATAAAATCTCAAGGAATGGAATTGAAGTTGATAGGGCAAAGATTTAGGTGATTTCTAATGCTTCCACCCCCAGCTTCAGTAAAGGGTGTGTGGAGTTTTCTAGGCCATGCGGGTTTTTACCATCACTTTATCAAAGATTTCTATTAAGTGGTGAACCCATTGTGCAAGATCCTTCAGAAGGATGCCAAGTTCAATTTCAATGATGATTTCATGAGAGCTTTTGAATTATTGAAGTTCCAGTTGACAACTACTCCTATCATCACTGCTATAAATTGGAGTGTGCCTTTTGAACTCATGTGATATGCAAGTGACATAGCGGTTAGAGCTGTATTGGGGCAATGTATCAACAAGATTTTCCATCCAATCTACTATGCTAGTATGACCATGAATAGTGCCCAAGTCAATTATATTGTTATGGAGAAAGAGATACTTCTTATTATGTTTGCAATTGAGAAGTTCCGCTCGTACTTGATTGGTGCCAAAGTTATTGTCCACACGTACCATGCAGCGCTTCATTATCTTATTAGCAAAAAGGATTCCAAAGCTCGGTTGATGAGATTGGTTCTCTTGTTGCATGAATTTGATATTGGTATCCAAGATAGGAAAGGTAGTGAAAACCAAGTGGCAGACCACTTATCTAGTTTGGAGGAGGAGGGGAGGTTGCATGATGGACTTGAAATCAATGATTCATTCCCAGTGAGAAACTTTTGCCAATTTCAACGAAAGAGGTGCCATGGTTCGCAGACTTGGAAAATTTTCTTATGAGTGGAATCATTCTGGATGAGTTTTTTTTCAAACCAAAGGAAGAAGCTCAAGAGAGATTGTCAAGATTATTATCGGGATGAACCCTTTATCGGATTTGTACGGATGCAGTGATTAGGAGTTTTGTACCAGAAAAAGAGCAATGTGATAATCTCGGGGCTTGTCATTATTCTCCATATGGTTGTCATCATGGAGGAGAAAGAACGGCGGCCAAAGTTCTTAGTTGTGGTTTCCATTGCCTACTCTTTACAAGGATGCTAGTGATTTGGTGAAAAGATGTGATGAGTGTCAACGGGCCAGTGGAAACTCAAAGAAAAATTAAATGCCTCTCACAACTATCTTGGAGATTGATATTTTCTATGTTTAGGGCATTCACTTCATGGTCCATTTTGTGAGATCTTGTTGAAACACATACGTCTTGGTCGTGGTGGATTATGTGTCCAAATGGGTTGAGGTCGTCCCTTTACCCAACAATAAGGCGAGAAGTGTACTGGATTTCTTGAAAAAAGCATATTTTTATAAGATTTGACACTCCACATGCAATCATAAGCGATGGGGTCACAATTTTGTAATCAAAGATTTTGACACTCTACTTAGCAAGTATGGTGTTACTCACAAGGTCACGACTCCCTATCACCCACAAGCTAGTGGGCAAGTGGAAGTCTCCATTCGAGAGATAAAGAGTATCTTATCTAAATCGGTGAACGCCAATCGGACGGAATGGTCCAAGAAGCTTGATAATCCATTACGGGCTTATCGGACAGCTTACAAAACACCTATCGAAATGTTTCCATACTGGTTGGTGTCAAGGAAATCTTGCCATCTTCCGATAGAACTAGAGCACAAGGCAATGTGGACTCTAAAGAAATTGAATCTTGATTGGGATATAGCCTCTAACTTGCGGGTTACACATTTGAATGAATTGGATGAGTTTTGGTACCATGCTTATGTAAGTTCGTCCTTGTACAAAGAAACGATGAAATATCTTCAAGGCAAATACATTTGGAACAAAGAGTTCAAGGTGGGTGATCTTGTATTGTTGTTTAACTCAAGGTTGAGAATGTTCCCTGGAAAGCTAAATTCCAAGCGGAGTGGTCCATTTGAAATTGTTGGTGTGACGCCTTTTGGTGCATTAGACTTGAAGAAAAAAAACAATTAAGAATCCCGAGTCAATGGTCACTAGGTGAAGCACTACATGGGAAAGGTTGGAGATATCCACGTGGTGGAAGTCATTTACATCACTTGAGGATGCTTTGACATTGTGTCATGTCGCGATGTTAGCTTCTTGGGAGGAAACCATGTTCTTTTTCTTTTTTCTTTTGTAATTAGATGTTATTTGTGTTATAACTTTATTCGAAGTGTTCTACAAGGTTGAGTGTGATCTGCAAGAAGGGTGAATTAAAAAATGGCTAAGTGTTGAAGGATCTACGGACCGCACAATTATATGTGCCATAACAGAAGTACATTCGGGGCGGCACATTTCACATGTGGACCGCACAATTGAAAGCTTTCCAAAGTATGAAAATGTACTCTATGCAGTTGGAGCCTGTGAGTGTGGGGCTAATCTGCGACCTCAAGTGGAAATTTGTGGCCGCACTCAAATATGTGTGACCGCACATTAAGCTTAGAGAAGGCCAACCCAGGGGATAGAGTGCGGACTGCACATGGAAATCTGCAGCCACACTCAACCCATTTTCCCTCTTAAGTCTCTTGGTATAAATAGAAGTTTTGAGTTCATTTTTCACTCTCCACACAATCACTGTTACTCTGCAAGTTTTCTTAGATATTTTCACTGTCCCCCACACACACCTACATGTGCTTAAACACCCAGTGCACTCACTCTATCTAGTATGTTGCATTTGATGTTAACTTTTTTTTTTTTTAAGCAAATATACTACTAGGCTAGATACCTAGTAGCTAATATATAAATATAAAACAAATATTTCCAAAGATTACAAGATGTTCGTAATAACCTACAAATTGTATGAAAATACTAATAAATTGCAAACTATATTCTAAAGAGCTAACTATTACAACTCTGAAGTGCTTCATCTTCATGAGGGTGTTTGTGGAGTCCAATGTCAATGCCAAAAACCAAGTAGCACCTAAACAATTCTCACCAGGCGCCAGGGTATATAGTACATTGACAATACTGAAAATCCAACAAGAACACCACGAATCTGATGCAAACAACCTCATCCAACTATTTGAACCATAGTTTCTCTTCCTTATCCAATCATAGTATAAGATAGCAAGTGAATGTAGTAGTTGAGCCATTCGCAATGTATGTATTGTGTTATCACCTTCAGAATGAGTGTGTAAACACACTAATACCACTGAAAATTGATACCACACCATGAAATACAGATTAGGAATCCTTACACATTGCAAAACTCTAGCAATTAACCAACTGATCCACTGGTAGTCTGTTTTCATGGT
>ML385094.1:19951-51672 GCA_005239525.1 Nicotiana knightiana
GGCCAGTCCCAAGATAATTTTCCGCTGTCAAATATACACATCTTAGTGGACAATTGTGCCAAACATGAGGTACAGTATTTTGTCGATTGCTATGCCGGATATCACCAGGTATTGACGGTTGAAGAAGATGCAGAAAAGACAGCCTTCACTACACCCTAGGGAACATACTGTTACCGGGTCATGCCGTTTGGTTTAAAGAACGTTGGGGCTACTTATAGAGGGCCATGACCGCCATATTTCACGACATGATGCATCAGGAGATTGAGGTGTACGTGGATGATGTGATCATTAAGTCCAGAACCCAAAATGACCATGTGCAGCATTTGAGGAAATTCTTTGAATGCCTGCGCAAATATAATTTGAAGTTAAACCCAGCCAAATGCGCTTTCGGAGTTCCATCCGAAAAATTACTGGGATTTATAGTTAGTCAACGGGGAATCGAGCTGAACCCAACAAAGATAAAATCTATCCGGGATCTCCCACCCCCAAGAACCAAGAAGGAAGTCATGAGTCTATTGGGTAGGTTGAATTACATCAACAGGTTCATTGCTCAGCTGACCTCCACATGCGAGCCTATATTCAAGCTATTGAAAAAAGATGTGACCATCGAATGAACGGACGAGTGCCAGGGCGCTTTTGACAAGATCAAAGAATACCTGTCTAATCCTCCAGTGTTAGTCCCACCAGAAACAGGGAGGCCTTTGTTCCTATACCTGACGGTGCTAGAAAATTCCTTTGGATGTGTTCTAGGGCAACACGATGCAACCGGGAAGAAAGAGCAAGCCATTTATTACTTAAGTAAGAAGTTCACAAACTACGAGGCCAAGTATTCTCAATTAGAAAGGACCCGCTGCGCTCTAACTTGGATGGCTCAGAAGCTCAGACATTATCTGCTGGCTTACACCACCTACCTCATCACGAGGCTGGATCCTTTGAAGTACATATTCTAAAAGCCAATGCCCACTGGGATATTAGCCAAATGGAAAATCTTGCTCACAGAATTCGATATTGTCTATGTCACTCGCACGGCTATGAAAGCTCAAGCATTGGCCGATCATCTAGCTAAAAATCTGGTTGATGATGAATACCAGCATTTGAACACTTATTTTCCGGATGAAGAAATCAATTC
This sequence comes from Nicotiana knightiana, assembly GCA_005239525.1. Taxonomy (NCBI): domain Eukaryota; kingdom Viridiplantae; phylum Streptophyta; class Magnoliopsida; order Solanales; family Solanaceae; genus Nicotiana; species Nicotiana knightiana. The sequence continues at coordinate 21,081 of ML385094.1, forward strand.
CATCGAAGTAATCTCAGAAGGCGCTGACACCTGGAAAATGTTCTTCGACGGGGCAGCCAATGCGAAAGGTATCGGGATAGGGGCAATCTTGATTTCACCCGCGGGACAACACTACCCAGCCACGACCCGCCTCCGTTTCTTCTGCACAAACAATACTGCCGAATATGAAGCTTGTATAATGGGCATGAACATGGCCGTTGACATGGATGTAGAAGAATTTTTGAGCACGGGGGACTCCGATTTGATCATTAAGCAGGCTCAGGGAGAGTGGGAAACTCAAGATGTTAAACTCCTTCCCTACAGGCAGCATGTGGAGAATCTTAGTAAACGATTCAAAACTGTCGAGTTCAGGCATATTCCTCGGTGCGACAATGAGTTAGCTGATGCCTTGGCCACCCTAGCTGCAATGCTACCCTATCCAGGTAATGTTCGCATAGACCCATCGGAGATCCAAATCAAGGAGACACATGGTTACTGCAACACGGTCGAAGTAGAGTCCGATGTCCAACCATGGTATTATGATATTAAAAGATTTTTGAAGACAAAAGAATATCCCGAGCAGGCCAACGGGGACCAAAAGAGAACCATCCGAAGGCTCGCCAGCAGTTTCTTCCTAAGTGGGGAAGTACTGTATAAAAGGAAACCCGATCTAAATCTGTTAAGATGTGTAGACGCCAAAGAAGCCGAAAAGATCATGGGCGAGGTCCACTCAGGAGTATGCAGTCCCCACATGAATAGGTACGTCCTCGCGAAGAAAATTTTGCGGGCTGGATATTATTGGATGACCATGGAGAAAGATTGTTTCGGTTTCGTCCGGAAGTGCCATAAGTGTCAAATACATGGCGACCTAATCCATGCGCCACCTTCAGAACTGCATCCTATGTCGGCACCCTGGCCATTTGTTGCTTGGGGAATGGATGTCATTGGGCCAATCGAGCCAAGGGCCTCAAACGGGCACAGATTCATCGTGGTTGCTATCGACTATTTCACGAAATGGGTCGAAACCGTCACGTTCAAAGCTGTCACTAAGAAAGTGGTGGTGGATTTTGTGCACACTAATATCATCTGTCATTTTGCTATCCCAAAAACTATCATTACCGACAACACCGCAAATATAAACAGTAACTTGATGAGAGAGGTGTGTGAACAGTTCCAGATAACACACCGCAACTCGACCCCTTACCGGCCCAAAGCAAATGGCGCCATTGAAGCAACAAGGAAAAACACCAAGAAAATTCTTAGGAAAATGATTCAAACATCTAAACAATGGCATGAAAAGTTGACTTTTGCATTGTTGGGATACCGCACGACCGTGCGTACATCGGTGGGAGCTACCCCTTACCTATTGGTTTATGGCACAGAAGCCGTGATACCCGCCGAAGTTGAAATTCCTTCCCTTCGGGTTATTGTCGAAGCAGAAATTGAAGACAATGAGTGGGTCAAGACCCGACTGGAGCAATTAACTCTGATTGATGAGAAAAGAATGGTCGCAGTATGCCACAGACAATTATACCAGCAAAGAATGGCCCGCGCTTACAACAAGAAAGTGCGACCTAGGAACTTTGAGGTAGGGCAACTCATTTTAAGACGTATCCTCCCACACCACGAAGACGCGAAAGGAAAATTCACCCCAAATTGGAAAGGTCCATACATCATAAGGAAATTGCTACCAAAAAGAATGTTATACCTGGGAGACATCGAAGGAAATGACCCCGAAACGATTGTCAATGCAGATGCTGTCAAAAGGTACTATGTTTAATTCTCTATATATCTGCAAGTGTTCCCCGCTTGGGATGACGAAGGCTCTCATTCTCGCTACCCAAACAGCATTAACCCTTTTGCAAACCCTTTGAGCAGGTTAGTCTTCTTTGATTACCCTCTTTGGAACCCGAAGTTTCTTATCAAAAAAAAAAAAAGAAACAAAAACAACGACAAAAGTTTCCTGAACTACGTTCGACTTGATTCCGAAATGATACATAGGCAGCATCTCCCTGGGGTTCAGTCACACCAAAATAAAAATTTCACATTTCCCCAAGGGTTTAAGCTGGGGAAAATGCTATGATCAGCGACGTTTGCGCATGAAAGGTTCCGAAGCTGTAGCTCAATCCAAATTCTTTTCACCAAAAACCCTGTTCAAGTCCTTCCGATCAATCGGCATAGATGTCCAAAATTGGAAGATACAGTTGTTCGGAGCAGTACAAGCACTGAGAGAAATTAAAATGAGAGTGTCTTATCGGTGAAAACCCACACAGGCACTGTAAGGCGACGGTGAGTGGAGAAATTGAAAATGAGAGAGTCTTGTTAGTGAAAACTCGCAAAGAGCACTACAAGGCGACTGTAAGAAGACAAATGAGAGAGGTTAGTTGGTGAAAACCCGCAAAGGGAGCCACTAATCGAAAAGGATAATAGGTCACTGACATGGACACAGTCCGGGGCAAGGTTTCTCAATCTCGAGATAATGATCGTGATGAATTTCTAAGAGTCGGACAGTTTACACGGATCATGAATCCAGTCCAAAAAACATGTCATGTTCGTTGAAGTCCGCATGCACTCCAGATAAGTCCTTCCTTCCTTCCCCCGAAAGGGATACCTTTCATTTTAACTCATTATCCATTATGTCGTTTATTGTTTCTCAATCCCTTTCGGTCTAACTCTATTCCTGAAATAAGACAAAGAAAGAATGGCAAAACTGATTTACAGGGTTCTCATTTGATGCGAGCCAACATACAAAGGGCACCAAGCCTCGTCAGGGGCATCGAGTCGATCTCGACTGGTCGTAGAGGCCGATGTTTCAAACTCAAAACCTTGAAAGGAGAAAATCAAAATTGAAGGGCCTATAAAGGCGAATGAAGTTGAAAGGTTGAGTCCCACGTGGCTAACCATCTTGGCAAGGTTTGAAAAGCTAAATATTCCAAATGACCTAAAGTTACACTGGGAAGAAAGTCAGAAATGAAAGGCCAATAAAGGCGAAATAAAGTTGGAAAGGTTAATTCCCACACGACTAACCGTCACAGTAGAATTTGAGGGGCCAAAACTTCCCCCGATACTCAGGAAATCCAAAAGAGAAAGCAAGTGAAAGGCCTACAAAGGCAAAATAAAATATTGGGTCCCACGTGATCGATCATCATGGTAAAATCTAGAAAGCCAAGGTCCCGGGGATTAGAGATGAAACCCAATCCTCAGCAAGCAAGTGGTTGAGATCTTCATCAAAAGAACTGAGATCAAGCACTTGAAACTCAAGGCCGCAAAACCAACCACCGTTTCAAACTAACGAATTGTTCTTTGTTTGAAAATCTGAAACATGTGCAACTCGAAAGCAACCGTGCAACAAGCAGGTGCAACCAAAAGAAATTGCGCAAGGGCTAGAAAGAGCTCTGCAACAACTCCAAAGAAAAGGAAGTTTCCTCCAAAATCTTTTCCCGCATATATATAAAAAGGAGAAGAAGTTGAAGTTGAATATGATGCAACCCTAAAAGTAGCATAGGACCCTCAACCACTAGCCAAACATTTTCCAACCAAGGATATCCCAGTCCTTAGTTGATGCCAACGTAGGGTCCCGTACCAAAACATACACTGGCATAACCACAGTGATCTCTTTTCCCCAGGCAACAACATAACCTGTTGACCTTTCAAGACACCGGCATAACCTGGTGATCTTTCTGACAACAACATAACCTGTTGATCACTCCCTCTCCCTCAGGAAACAACATAGCCTGTTGACCTTTCCAGACACTGGCATAACCTGGTGATCTTTCTGACAGCAGCATAACCTTTTGATCACTCCCTCTTCCCCAGGAAACAGCATAACCTGTTGACCTTTCCAGACACCGGCATAACCTGGTGATCGTTCTGACAACAGCATAACCTGTTGATCACTCCCTCTTCCCCAGGAAACAACATAACCTGTTGACCTTTCCAGACGCCGGCATAACCTGGTGGATCTTTCTGACAACATCATAACCTGTTGATCACTCCCTCTTCCCCAGGCAATAGCATAACCTGTTGACCTTTCCAGACACCGGCATAACCTGGTGATCTTTCTGACAGCAGCATAACCTGTTGATCACTCCCTCTTTTCCAAGCAATAGCATAACCTGTTGACCTTTCCAGAAACCGGCATAACCTGGTGATCTGTCTGACAACAGCATAACATGTTGACCACTCCCTCTTCCCCAGGCAACAACATAACCTGTTTACCTTTCCAGACACCGGCATAACCTGGTGGATCTTTCTGACAACAGCATAACCTATTGATCACTCCCTCTTCCCCAGGAAATATATAACCTGTTGATCATCTTCAGACACTGGCATAACCCAGTGATCTCTTTTTCAGGCAACAGCATGACCTGTTAACCTTTCCAGATACCGGCATAACCCGGTGATCTTCCTGATAACATCATAACCTATTGATTATTTTCAGACATTGGAATAATCCAGTGATCTCTTTTGTGACAATAACATAACCTGTTGATCCTTCCCCCAGACACCGGCATAACCTGGTGATCTCTTCTCGATGACAGCATAACCTGTCGATCTTTTCCCAACATAGGGCCTCTAATCCCTAGTTGATTTCACTTTTCAGGAATAGGGTATCCACCCCCCAGTCGACATTCACTCTGGGTACACAGTTCCAGACCTTTTATTGCTTTCAATAATAAAGTAGCATAGATTTTATTACAATAACTCACGAAATTTTTCCTAGTGAAAACTGGGGCAGAAAATTTCGTTCGATTGTCTTGATTTTTCGTAGAGTACGTTTCTAGAACATTGGAACTCAAGGCGACCAAAAGAAGAAGTTTTGATCCAGAATAAAGAAAAGAAAAAGAAGAGAAGACCAAACCCAAGGTGCAGAAGCGAAAAGATGTGGACTGCTCGAGGCAGACTGAAGTCACAAGCTATGCATGTCCATTCTTGATCCAAAAATCCTGTAGAAGGATGAACTAGCACCTGCAGCCAACAACCATCAGGATCCAGGTCAGATTCGGCAAAGGATCAAGATTCAAGACCCAGTCCTAGATAGGAATCTTGTAATTTAGCAGCTAATAGGTTTTAGTTAGTCCTTCGTTTTGTACTTGGGTGTAATAAGGAGATCAGCAAGCAGTAACAGCAGCAACCGCAGTGAAACCACAGTTACTCGGTAGTCCCAGCTACCAAAACTTTCAGAACTACACTGACCTGATTCCTTTAAAGCCAAGGATATGTAGGCAACCTTTGAAGCAGGGTTCCGTCAAACTCTTCAAAAATGCTTCACAATGGAACATATGAATAGGTAAAAGTCGTTTATTGCTGCTCATTTTGTCTTTGCCCGAAAACTCTTCGTGTTTCCGAGCAAAGAGGGGCAGCTGTGAGCANTATTTAACGTAATGTAGTTTTTAATAACTAATTACTATAAAAATTAATCATTTTTATTCGATAAATCATAGATTTAATTAAGAATATATAATTGTTTGTGTTATTCTTAATTAATATGTAAATAGATGAAAAATAAGGTCTAAAATTAGTTGCTAATATTTGTTGGATTAAATTAGGTTTGGACTTATTTAGGTTAATTAGTTAATTAATTGTGAAAAAAAAAACCAATTGCGGACCTGGGCTTGAAACTACCCAGGCCCAAACTCAATCCCTACAAACTAAAACAATCCAGGCCCAAAAACCCCTAACCCGGCCTGCCCCAGCACCCTTTCAAACGACCCCGTTTGGTTTAAACAATTGAATCCTGGACATTGATCGAAATTGATCGGACGGCCAAGAACTCACCCCCCTAAACTATATAAATGTCCAAACTAACCCTAAACTATATTCACTTAGAAGTCTAACCCCCTCCCTTTCNTCTTCTCTCTAAAAACCCTATCCGCCTAAGGTTCCTACCTTGCTCCGCCCACCGAAAATTGCCTAACGGTGGCGGACGACCACCAATCAACCCCAACTTCTCACCTGACAATCACCACTATCCCTTCTACCACCTCCCATTGCTGGTTTCCCTAAAAACCCAGTCGATTTGCACCAGTTTCAGATCTAAGAAGTCTGAAAACCCAAAAACTACTCCCCGGCTGATTCGAGAATAATCAATGGTTCAGACCTTCATGGGTCGATTGCTCTTAACTAGAGAAATCGATTCATGAAGGTTTGATTCATTTTCAAACCCCACTGGATCCGGTAAGGTCCAACGACCTCCTTTCTCTTTCCCGGCCAAAAAACCCCTTTTACGGGTATCCCCTCTTCCCCTTCTAACTGTCTTTGTGCTATTAGCATGAATATGTCATAGTTTAATTATTTTTGTTGTATCACTGTTTAGACCTTTTGTTTTCTTTCGTCTCTTTCTTCCAACTGTTATTTTAAACTCTAAATGTGCTTCGTGACAGTCATGTCTTGATTTTATTCTCGTCAATTAAGTAATTAGTTTCTGTCATTGTGTATGACTATTCTGTTTGGATTTGCATTACCTTCGATTTGATTGATTTAGTGATTAACATGTTATGCACATTCCAGACTGTTTTTGCAACCATGTTTAGTCATTTAGGTTTTCCTGTTAATCACCATTGATTTACTAAAGGTTCTACTTGTTTAAAATTAATAATTAGCTTTATTGGTTCATGCTTAAGTCCTCCAGAATACCTTTACTGTCGTTTATCTCCTCTCTAAATGCTACTGTCCATCCCTATTTGATTATTCACCCTAACCTTAGTATAATGTGAATATTAATCATTCACCTAGATCATTTTATTAGTTAAGTAGGCTCCAAACTTCATGGAAAATTTAGTTACTAATATAATAAACTAAGATCAAGAAGCAATCTAATAAACTAACCATTTTTTATTGACTAACTAAGTCCTAAAATCTGCCTAAGGTAATTAATTTAGGATTAATTAACTAGAACAAATTATTTAACCTAGGCTTGATAATTAGTTTAAGTTTCTGAGTTTAGGTAAGTGAGTTTGACTTAATTAAACTAAAACAATTAACTTAATTTAAGAAGTCAACACTGATTGGTTTACTTCAATTAGTTGATTTAAACATTAGTAAGTAGCATGAAACTAACTCTAGGAATTTAATCAATTAATCTTTAATTAATTAACTCAACCTTAGTCAAGAACAACTAATACTTAACTAAAGAACATAGTTGGGGTTAACTAACCAAAATGCTTAGTTAACTAGTGAACCTAACTAGTGTTAGTTAACTAGAGTTAAATAATAACCCAAAGTGAGCTTAACCTTGATTACCCAATGGTAAATTCAGGGACTCCAAGGGGTACAATGGGTAATGTGGATTTAGGAAATCAGAATTTTAAGGGTAATAAGGTCTTTTAATAGGTAAGAATGTTCTAGAATAGGGGCAGTTGTCCCAAAGATAGGGTTGACAGCTGCCCTATGTACTGTTTTGGTACTATTTTTCAGTATTGGATAAGGAATATTCAAATAATATCCCATTCCCAAATATCTTATAAGTAGACCCTCTTTTTAGAGGTGAAAAATGGAATTTTTTGACATTGGGGAGTTAGAATTTTCACATTTTTGAGCTGCTGGGATACAGAATCCTTCCCACATTTTTTCTGAAATAGTATCTTACTTAAAAGGTTTTGAATCTGATTCCCATTGATAAAAAACAAGTATCATAAGTAGAGGGCCTAGTTGAGCTGCTATCTTCCCTTTTGGCTGAATTTGGTTTTCTGGAAGTTCTTAATTAAAATATCCACACTCAAGATTTCTGGGTTATTCTTGTTTTGGATTGGTTTGCTTTATTGGGGGTCTTTTCTGTTTGCTGCTTGCTGATCTCTCTTCCTTCTTGCTGTTCATACTTGACCTTTATTTGGTCCAGTATCTTTGTTTGTTTCTCTCTTAAAAGGTATGTATTTAACTCATCCTTTCTTAATGAAATTTCTTGAATTAGAATCTTCTTCTTCTTCTTTCTGCTTAAATTAGTTGGTCATTGATGAAATAAGCTTATCTCTCTTGCTTTATGTACATGTGACTGTATAGATGTTTATTAGTACATTAATGAACCTGTTTGAATGTGATGAATAATGTTGGTGTTGTTGTTGTCTCTTTGCTGAAACATTCTGTTATTTCTGGCCAAATGTATATAAACATGGTAGATACTCATAGTTCTATATTAAAAATAAGGCTGTACTGAGGTGTAGAATCTGACCTTCTCTATGGTCAGGCTCTCTCTCTATAAGAGTGCAGAAAAATGTTTTTCAATTGAGTCTCTTTGATCAATAGAGATATTCAATAAGCAAATCTCTAGATAGTTTAGTATCAGCATTAGGGTAGATGAATTTGACCTTCCAATGGTCAAATTCACCATAATAGTGCATAAAATAGTAGGATAGATGGCTGAAATTCACCCTCTAAAGGGTATACAACATGTAGTTAAAAGGGCTATAGAGTAAAGAATCTAAACCTTTATATGGTCTGATTCAGTCTCTAAAAAGCCAAGAATAGTCAAAATGTACAAAGGAATATTGTTTGAAGCAGTAATATGGTTGTTAAAAAAGGCAAACAAGATTGCATCTGAAATTTTGAATCAGACTATCCTTTATAGTCAGATTCAACCTAAGAAAAATGTATAAAACATATGGCTGTTCCTTCTGCTGCATCTGTAATTACTGGTTAAAAGCTGATTGTTCATCTAGGTGTGATTATAACTGTAGATTTATCTCTCAAAAAGGCTTCTGGGATTAATTCCATATCCATGAAGTCATAATAGAGCCATTAGATAGCATTAAAGGGTAGTGAATCAGACCCCCTTAATGGTCAGATGCACCCCATAAGATGTTTATGTTGGTTTAGACGACTTGTATCTTATATCATTATGGGGAGCAGCATGTAAAGGATTGAATCTGATCCCTGTAATGATCAGATTCAACCTCTTATACCGCACATGAGTTATGTATGGTCTACTTGGGACTAAAACCCGAAGAATACAGATCCTAAAAGCATGAAAGTTGCTGGCTTTGACAGGATCATCAGCTAATACTGTTCTTTTTATTTTTTTCTTATTATTAGAATTTGTGTATTTTATTAAGAACAATGTAATAGCGTAATTACAGCTTTTCTATATATATTTTTAGTTGTAATAGGACTGGACTGTACACTTAATTTCAGTTTTATTCATGTTTTCCTAAAATTCAAATTTACATTCTATCTATTCTGAAAATGACATTAGGCAAAGAACGTATGTGAAATCTGTAAAAAAACACTTCGCTGGATCTAAAAAAAATGGTTGTCTCAAAGTTCAATTAGAGTTTCGACATAAATAAAGTCAGTAGATTATCTTTAGTCTATTTTGTGTCTTATAATTCTGCGAAAAATCAATGTATACATGTGTGAATTTGAAGCCTTTAGAAACATGAGATCAGTTTGTTTTAAATTGATAAGAATCATTGTCTCAAAATTAATAAGACTGCCTGTGATTCGATCTTTTTGCTAGAAATCAGAAAAGTTCTGAAAGTAGCATGATTTTGCCTTGCCAATCCATTTAAAAAAAAAATATATATATATATATGAGTATTTTAGATTTATGCTCAGGCCGCCTAAAAAAAGAAAATCCGTTGTGTTATGCTCAGAAGTGCATGTATGAATGAACATGTATTTTGATTACCATATTTCCTATTTATTCATCAAACTGAAAAGTAAAGATTATTAGGACTTGGTTGGACTTCCTAAAACTAGTGACCTCCCTATAAATTAGCCACAATTAGGATTGGCCAAAAGAGTTAAATGATAACTTGGGCTAAATACGGCCACAACCCAAGATTTGTGTCCTTTAGAATTTAAGCTTAAACAATCTTTCACATATCCTTTAAGTTGAAAAATACATCTTTAGGTTGAAATTTTGAAAAGAATCAACTATTACCTCAAATTACCATAAACTACACTCGGGAGTGGCAACTCATGCCCCCGACCCTCACTCCAAACAACTAATAAAACACATATAGCAACCACGGGTGCATCTCATGTGACGTGATTGCCATGTGTTCAAAAACAACAAGTGTACGCCATCGTAACTTGTCCAAGATAAATCCATAAATGTCCTAATTGATTTTAAAACTAAAATGTTATTTCAAATAGAAAAACCTGAAGAATAACCAAACATCGCCTCAAATAGGCACTTTAAAACTGTCATGACCATAGTCTTGACTACGTAATCTACACTCGGGTGCGACAACTCATGTCCCCGTCTTCAACTTTAAATTTTAATAAAAATCACATGTTGTAATTGCGGGTGCATTTCATGTGACGCAGTTATAATGTGTCCAAAAACAAACAAGTGCATGCCATCGTGACTTGTTTCAAGATAAATTCATAAAAGCGGCCAAAAAATGAATAAAGGCTAAAAAGCACAATAGGTTTAAAACATGTAAATAATCAGACAATTAGGTCAAATCCAAATAATAGCACAATAGGTGTCCCAGAGCATCGTCAAAAATCCGGGTGGCAACTCTGAAATAAATAAATAAATCCCAAATCCGAATAATGTCACTTAAAGTGGAAAAACTCCCTTATTACCCTTCATTAATCCGGGGTGGTGAAAAAGGAGGTGTGACAAAACTCATTTTGGAACTGTTTTCTTTTAATATATTTGATATACACTTGTATTTCGTAACTGTTTTTCGTGTGTAGCAGTTTTTCGAGTTAATATAAGAGAGCAACTGTTTTTCGTTCGTAATAGTTTTTATCCAAGTTGGGGTTTTCACCTGTAACTATTTTTGTCGACAACAGTTTTCAATAAGCACGAAGAAAATGCTTTTGCATCCGTAACTGTTTTATTTGATAACAGTTTTTTGAACAAGTACAAGGATTTTGATCTTTCATCCGTAACTATTTTATTTGATAGCAGTTTTCTATATGATTACAAAGATTTCGTGATTTTTTTTAGTTACAACAGTTTTGAATGAGTACAATGATGATGATCTTTTATCCATAACTGTTTTTGGTTACAACAGTCTTTCTTTTGAATAAGTACAAAGATGCGCATTTCTTCCTCGTGGCTAACGCTGCTAACATTTTGCCTCTTAACCTGAATATGTTCGAAGGTTTTTTGGATTAGAGGCTTTGTGTTTGAGTCTTTGGCTCTTTCAATTTTTCTCATATCACTTGATTTGTTGGGTAGATGGATCTTCAGGCTCGAGCTTTGACTTTTTGATAGTCTTTTTTTGCTTCGTTTTTGCCTTCCATACTGTATAGTCCTCCAAGTGTTTGAGCTTTGAAGAATGAAATCTCGAGCACTTGACTATTCCTTCTGTGTGGTCCTTTTCCTAAAAAGGAAACACATACGGGACTCGAAGGTATATAATTTTTAGACGATGACTTCTTAACCCTTTAAAACGTCCATCAGAAAGTGTAACCCTAGACTGAGAATTTAGTTATTTCCTTGCGTCTTTGCAGGTCTAATATCATCATCTGGCGATGGGTTAGCTTTATGCCTATAATCTAAAAAGGTTAGTAAAATTTCAAATGTTCAAAATAAAATCAGACGTGTGATACCTGACCGGGGGTACTTATTTTCCTTAGAAGTAGTACTTCTTCAAGTGGATGGCATTCGAACTTGTTGGCAGGATTCTGCCGTCCATAGCTTCCAGCTCGTAGGCGCCCTTCCCAGCTATGCCTCGGACTTTGTAGGGTCGTTCCCAGTTTGGACTTAGCTTTCATGCGCCTGCTTCTTTCGTTGATTGAAAGACTTTTTTGAGGATGAAGTCCCCAATCTTGAAGTATCTCAGATGAGCTTACGGTTGTAATAACGCTCTATGATTTGTTTCTGAGCTGCCATCCGTATTAGTGTTGCTTCTCTCCGTGGTTCGAGCAGGTCCAGATTGGTCCTCAATTCGTCATCGTTTGCTTCCTCCATGTCTGTTGTAAACCTTATGCTTGGTTCGCCAATCTCCACAGGTATTAAGGCTTCTGATCCATAGACAAGTGAGAATGGAGTTTCTCCCGTGGCTATTTTTGAAGGTGTTCTGTATGCCCATACTGCTGGTAACTCATCATGCCAGTTTCCTTTGGCTTTATCTAGCTGCTTCTTTAGATTATTGATGATGACTTTATTCGTTGACTCATCTTGACCATTAGCCATGGGGTGGTATGGCGTTCAAGTGATACGTTTGATTTGCCAGCTTTCGAAGAATTCTGTGATTTACGAGCCTATGAATTGCAGGCCATTATCACACACAATCTCTTTTGGTATCCCAAAGCGGCATATTATGTTTCTCCATAAGAAGATTTTAACTTCCTTTTCTCACACCTGTTTGAACGCTTCTGCCTCTACCCCATTTTGTAAAATAGTCGGTTAGCATGAGCAAAAACCGTACCTGTCCTTTAGCTGTGGGAAGAGGTCCCACTATGTCATTACCCCATTTCATGAAGGGCCATGGGGACATTATTGGATGCAATAATTCCACTGGTCGATGCATGTTATTGGCAAACCTTTCGCATCTGTTGCATTTGGATACGAAGTTGTCGGCCTCTTCAACCATCTTAGGCCAATAGTATCCAGCTCTGATTAGGGTTTTTACTAAGGATCTCGCCCCTGAGTGATTTCCACAGTGTCCTTCGTGGACTTCTTTCATCACAAACTCCGTTTGGTTAGGTCCGAGGCATTTTTCTAGGGGCCCTCCGAACATCTTGCGATATAATGAGTTACGAATGAGTCCATACCATGCAGCTTTGCGGCGAAGTGATTGAGCTATTTTCTTGTCTTCAGGTACGATGCCATTCTGCAAAAAATTTAGGATCTCGTTTCTCCAATCCCAGGTTAAATTGTTGAAAGTTACCTCATTTCTATCATAGTCGATCACTGAATGGAATAGATGAACGACAATTGCATTGTCTTTGTTTGTTACTTCTGTGACTGCTGCGAGGTTAGCTAATGCATCTGCTTCTGCATTTTCCTCTCTAGGTATTTGTAATACCTTCCATGTTTTGAATTGTCTCACGAGCTCTCGTGCCTTTTCCAGATATTGTTGCATCCGAGTCTCTCGAGCGATATAAGTCCCCTACATCTGATTTACTACTAGTTGAGAGTCATTTTTTATTACGATTTTCTCGATTGAAAGCTCTCGTGCGAGTTCTATTCCTGCAATAACAGCTTCGTACTCTGCTTCATTGTTAGTTATAGGATAACATTTGATAGCCTGCCGTGTCTTTTCACCCGTGGGTGATATTAAGACTATGCCTAAGCTGACACCTTTTATATTGGAAGAACCATCAGTAAATAGGGTCCATAGACCCGGATTAACACCGTTGAAGAGTTGTAACTCTTTCTCCACTTCAAGGACAATGCTATTACTAAAATCAACGACAAAATCAGCTAAGATTTGAGACTTGATTGCAATCCTAGGCCGATATATTATTTCATGCTCGCTTAATTCTTTGGCCCACTTGGCTAATCTTCCTAAGATTTCTTGTTTATGCAGTATGTTTCTTAATGGGTACGAGGTCACAACTATGATTGGATGACACTGAAAGTATGGCCTTAATTTTCTAGATGCCATGATTAGAGCTAAGACTAACTTTTCTAGATGTGGATATCTAGTTTCAGCATCCAGTAATGTCTTGCTTACATAATAAATAGGAGATTGTTTACCTTTATTCTCCCTTACCAATACTACACTTACAGCAATTTTCGAGACATCAAGGTAGATGTATAGTCGCTCCCCCTCCTTCGGCTTTGACATCAACAGAGGTTTTGATAGGTAAGCCTTAAGTTCTTTGAGAGCCTGTTGACATTCTTCAGTCCATTCGAACCGATTTTGCTTTTTGAGAACTGCAAAGAATTTAAAACGTTTCTCAGAAGATTTGGAAATAAATCTGCCTAAGGCTGCAATTCTTCCCGTTAGTCTTTGAACTTCTTTTTTGTTTATAAGTACATCAGGTATTTCTTCTATAGCCTTAACTTGATCAGGATTTACCTCTATTCCCTTGTTTGATACAAGGAAACCCAAGAATTTACCTAATTGCACACCAAAAGCGCATTTTTCTGGATTAAGCTTAATATTATACCTGCGTAAAATGTCAAAGGTAATAGAGAGGTGCTGTAAATGGTCTTCCCGCCATGTTGCTTTTACCAGTATGTCATCAATGTAAACTTCCATTGTTTTTCCTAGATGTTCCTGGAACATCTTGGTCACTAGCCTTTGATATGTGGCTCCAGCGTTTTTCAAGCCAAAAGGCATGACTTTATAACAATAAGTCCCCTTGTTTGTAATAAAGGAGGTTTTTTCCTCGTCTGAGGGATCCATTTTAATCTGATTATAACCAGAATACGCATCTAGAAAGCTTAACAATTCAGGACCTGCTGTGACATCAATCATTTGATCTATATATGGTAATGAGAATGAATCTTTGGGGCATGCTTTATTTAAGTCAGTATAATCTATGCATACTCTCCATTTGCCATTCTTTTTAGGTACTACCACAGTGTTAGCTAGCCAGTTAGGGTATGTTACCTCTAGTATCGACCAAAATTCAAGAGTTTTTGTACCTCTTCGTCAATCACTTGGTTCTTAAATGGTCCTTGCTTTCTTTTCTTCTGCTTAACAGGTACGAAGGATGGATCTTCATTTAGTTTATGAGTCATCACTTCTAGTGGGATACCTGTCATATCTGAGTGGGACCACGCAAAGAAATCTACGTTAGCCTTTAAATAATCAATTAACTTGCCTCTTCGATCGGGGCTCAGCCTCGTGCCTATGTACACTTTCTGTTCAGGCTTTTGTTCAGACAATGGAACAGGTTCGAGCTGTTCCATAGTTGTTTTGATGTGCTCGTCTTCCTCCGATTCATGAATGACGTCCGGTCTGGAATCTACATCTGTGTGGTCCAATGCACCTCCCGTGGTAACTTGATTCACCTTCTTGTGAGTTTTTCTTTCGTACCTGTTTCAGCAATAATACCTTCAGCACCTATCTGGGTAGTAATTTCTTTCATGCATGTTTGGGCGGTGTTACCTGATTGGGAGATTACCTTATTTTTTGATTCTTCCACCTCTACTGTTTTGTTGTAGTGTACCACAGAATTTATATTTCTCGTGGTTTGGTGATCGTCTCTAATTTGCTGAATCCCCCATTCAGAGGGGAATTTAATTACCTGATGCAAGGTGGATGGTATTGCTTTCATGTCGTGGATCCATGGCCTTCCCATGATTACATTATAAACAATGTTAGTATCGATGACTTGGAACCAGGTATTTTTTATCACTCCCTTAGCATAAGTGCTAAGTTCAGTTTCTCCTTTTGTTATAACTGTAGAGTTATCAAACCCTGACATGGCTTGTGCCTTTGGGATTACTTGATTCCCCAATAGCATTTCTTCCACATCTCTTAGCAAAATGATATTGACTGAACTACGTGGATCAATCAACACTCTTTTTACGTTAGTGTCATGAATAAGTAAAGATATTACCAGAGCATCGTTGTGAGGAAGCATTAATCCGCTGATATATGCATTATCGAAGGTTATATCGTCTGCTTCCAAATTTTCACGAACCCATTTTCTGTGTGTAATTGTGAACTTCGTGGTCGTTTTGCAGACCACTCCATTTACTTCTTCACCTCCGTGTATCACATTGACGGTTCGTTTGGAGATGGAGGTTTTGGGGCCTCCTGCCTGTTCTTCATGTATGTCTGTTTACCTTTTTCACTGAACAATTCTGTCAAATAGCCCTGTTTCAATAATTATTCTACCTCACCTTGCAAAAATCTGCGATTTGCAGTTCTGTGTCCATGATCATTATGGAATTCACACCAGAGATCTGGGTTCCTCTTATTCGGATTTGACCTCATCTCTTTGGGCCATCGAACCTTATCACCTAAATTTCTTAACACTAAAATTAGTTCGGAGGTACTTACATTAAAGGTATGATCCCTAATTCGTGCATTACCTCTAGGTCGTTGATCTTGATCCCTCCTGGATCTAGATGAGGACGAGCCCGCATCTCTGCTTGGTGGTCCATAATATGACCTGGTGGTTTCGAATTTGGGATGAGTTTCACGTCCCGATGGTCCCAAGTAAGGATCGTACCTATTTTTACCTGATCTCCTGTCTGATTCTGAACGTCTGGATCTGTATAATCTTCCTATTTCGGACGAGCAATGGTATCTTCTTCTATTCGAAGTTTAGTACTATACATGTTATAAATATCGTTCCACGTTGTAGCTGGGAACTCTCCAAGCTTTCCTTGAGTCTTCTCGTGGCTTCTGAGCTTTTGTCATTTAGATTACTTGCAAATGCCATGGCTGCCCAATTATCAGGCACCCTTGGTAGTTGCATTCTTTCTCGTTGAAACCTGTCTACAAATTCACGAAGTAGTTCCGTGTCTCCGTGTTTTATTTTAAAGATGTCCTCCATCCTTTTCTCGACTTTTTGCGCACCGGAGTGTGCCTTTATGAAAGAATCTGCAAGCTCAGCAAAAGAATCAATAGAGTTTTCAGGGATAAGAGAATACCAGGTTAGCGCCCCTTTGGTAAGTGTTTCTCCAAATTTTTTAACTAGGACCGACTCAATTTCTTGTTTTGTTAAGTTATTGCCCTTCACTCCGGTGGTAAAAGCAGTTACATAGTCGCGTGGGTCGGTTGTCCCGTCATATTTAGGTACTTCAGCCATTTTAAAATTCTTTGGAATGGGTACGGGTGTTGCGCTTGGTTTCCAAGGTTGTTGAGATTATCTATCAACGTCAATGCCTTAGATAATATGTGGTACTCCAGGAATTTGTTCGATTCGATCGTTTTGTTCCTTCACCTATTTCTGCAAAGTTAATAATAAAGTATGTAATTCAGATTTATTAGATATACCTGGTCACGCTTTGAGAGATTCATTAGGAGTATCTCCCCTTCCTGAGTTTTCCAACCCATATTAAGGATTTTCCATGGTGATGGTATTATTGGGGGTGGTGTCGGTGGTGCAGGTAACGCTGCCGGTAATCCCCTCACAAATTCTTGCAAAGCTTGGCTCACATACTCTGCAATCATTTGCTTTACCCGATCTTGTTCCACCGTTTGATCATTATTATCATTGTTGTTATTAGATCTTTCTGGGGATTGTTCCCTTGAACTACGTGGTGTTCCTGAAGGCGTTCCTGGGGTTCCATTCCTTTGATGGTTGTTGTTGTCGGTGTTCGACATAGTTCAGAGGATATCGCTTGAAAAGCAAACAAATATTATCAGATTCCCGGTAACGAAACCAATTTGTTTAACCAATTTGAGAGGCTACATGAAATTTAGGATATACTTTCCATCATTCTTTCCTTATCGTGCGGCATTGATTCAGCTTGAAACATAACTCTTTGAATTCCTTCCACTCATTCATATGTGCATGTGAGCACTCAGTATCAGTTGTGCATCGACGACTTGTGATTCCATGGATGAGGTGCGAGATGTGAGTTCGGTGTGCTGATGGCGGGCCAGTCTGGAGGACTTGAGGCCGAGTTTTGACTGTAGCCTGAGCACAGAGATTTCGATTGTGTGAGCACGTGCTTTTGGACTTATATGTCCGGTGGTGTCCTTATTAGTGGGATTTGTGACTGGATGACTCTGTGATAAGTATGATGTGACTGCAAGATGTCTTCAGATTGTTCGAATATGACGAGAAGAGTTTGCTTGAGATGTAGAACGGACTATTGGGTGTTTGATTTCGATCTTTATGCGACATATGATTTCGAGTTATGAGTGCATTGAAGGATCTTTTATGTTGCTTAATGCTGGAATGAATTAGGTTCTCATATCTTATTGTTGAGATCAGAATATTAGGCGATTTCGTAGTAGTTGTGGTTGTGAAAGGGCATAAAGAAATGTCAGTTGAGGCTAAGCAGATGGGTTATAATCTGCGAGGTGATCTACGGAATTTGGATTTTTATGATATTGTGTGGAGGATTTCTCATCTACTAGTGGGTTATATTTGTGCAGTTTGAGTTTGGATAGGTTGCAATAGTTGACCGGACCGTCATGAGGATGAATGCGAGAGTTGCATATGATTTGAGGTATTGGATGGTTGTATTACATGAGCTTATAAAGGAGTTAGTTGAATCACACTATGGTATTATGGCAATAATGGGATATGGTTATTGTAAGTTATCAGATGTTCTATTCCATGGATTTGAGCCAAGTGAGGGAGTCTGCTATCGACGAGTTGATCGCACGGTTATGTGTTGTATTGGTTTCGGTTTGAGGTATGCTGGTGAATCAGTTATGACTTGTAGAGGTTGAGATTGAGGATGACTCGAGTAAGAAAATTTCTGGATAGGGGTTGTATTACTCTTTATGGGTACATAGGAATTCATGGAATGATTAAGTGGTTATTCATGAATGTAGCGTGCATGAAGAATGAATATGCTTGGTTGCGTTAAGGTGGGGATTACTTCTTTGGGTGTCGTCGTACTAATGGAGCATAAGTACTTTAGCTTATTTGGGGCGGTGCGATTGAGATTTGAGCGGAGTGGATGACTCTCGAGAATGATTTTACTGGATTTAAGATTTATATTTAGCAATTGAGAATTTCGGATTGTATAT
This sequence comes from Nicotiana knightiana, assembly GCA_005239525.1. NCBI lineage: Eukaryota > Viridiplantae > Streptophyta > Magnoliopsida > Solanales > Solanaceae > Nicotiana > Nicotiana knightiana. The sequence goes on from ML385094.1 coordinate 39,581, forward strand.
GGTTAGGGTCTGATATTTGCATTAGGTGGTGCCGAGACTCGCAATGTTTCTATATCGTTATGGATTCTACATTTCAATATCATGAAGGTGAAGGAAACAACTTCAGCTACGCAGAAGGTTTCTTCAGAGTGGGTATCTCGGTTGTGGTACTTTTGGGGTTCTGGAGAGAGAATTCAGCGGCTTATGGGCCTTAGGACAGGGTGTTTTACGCTAGGAGCTCGTGGGGGTGAGTTTTTGTTAAGGACCATGGTGTTGTGACAAGGAGAGGTGTCAGCTTGAGGATAATTCGGATTCGGAAGGAAATCGGAGAAAATAGGACAACTTAACATTAGGTTGGATCGGCACGGTGGTGGATATGATCGGTTATTTGGATTCTTACAATGTGGTGAGGTTCTACAGGTGTTTTGTGGTGATACTCTTGGGTTTTGACAGCCTGCGTAGCTTACTTGAGTTAGAGAGGCTCAGTTATGATGATTTGTTTATGTGTAAATGGGTTTCAGAGAGTTCTCGATTATTACTACCACGGTTTGAGATGTATATTTTCTACTGGTGTGTGGGACATGTTGCGTATTGTGATTTTCCCATGGATGGGCTCAAATGGAAAATTCCTAGCTAATCGAGTATGTAGTTTGCTTGTGACTCAGAGTGGATTATGAGATTTTCGTACTTTTCCTATGATGGCATGATAGATGCGGTGTGTTGTGTAGGATTGAGAATTGCATGTGCAAGGTCACAGTTCAGTTTTGAAGGGAAGGTCATGAATTCTTAGACAACATGGACGATTTCAGATGTCTAGTTGAATACTATTACTATTCGGTGTTGCTTGAGGATAGTGTACATTTTTAAGGTGCACTCTGTTTTGATTTATGGATACTTCATTGCTGTTGTGGTACTCTCCTGGTTGATCGACTGCTGATATTCAAATCTTGCTATGTGGCACGGGAAAATGATGGGAGTATTCCTCACGGGATGATCGTGTACAATAGATGTGTTAGACATTCGGGCGATGGAGTTGGGTTCAGATATGGTGATTCGTGTGTCTATGGATTTGGAGACTAAGAGTTTTCAGGAGCAGATTGTTTCATGGTTGTGGACTATGAAGTTGTGGCCGAAGCTAGCCAGATGATAGTATGTGTTATGATTAAATCATTGTGGACTTTCGGAGGGTTATTTATATATTTGTGGGTGACCAGAGTTGATTTCAGGGTCCATTGGTTGGCCCAATTAAGATGAGTATTCTACACCGAGTCCGATCGGTTGGCTCCATATTGCTATTGTTGAGTGATGTGCCATCCGGTCGTTGTTGAGCTTGTTCGTGCTACGAGATGATCTATGTGTTACTCCTCTATGCTACAAGGAGTTGTGATTCGTTGGTTATATGCACACATGGTGCGATTTTATTGTGGTTTTATAGCAGAATTTGAACGAGATGAGTAATTGGGCATTGCATGATTGATGGCGTATTGGTTATGTTCTTTCGGGTTGGTGTGGCATTGTGTCATTTGCTTCTCCGTGGTTATGGTAATTCACTTTGAGTACTTGATGTCGAATTGCGTGTGGCTATTGATTTTGAGCAGGGTGGCTTGAGGTATATAATAAGGACCAGTGTTTGGATGGGGTCACGCATTACGGTGAATTTATGTTGGGATATGATCCTTTATGTTAGATTCATGTGTTATGGTTCTATAGTGTGTGATGGATTTTTTTTTAGCATTTCGTTATGGCGATACTTGTTAATCTTGTGATATAGTTCTCTCGCTTGAGTCATTTTCCAGGATTGAGTGCATTGGAATGTTGCTTATTGGTGCACAGATTGCACGGGTTGTGGCTTTATATTGTATTGATGTGTCATGTCACTAGAGGGTTTGTGTTAGATGAGATAAGTTCATTGGACCTAGAATGGATACTATCAGATTTGGTTAAAACATGTTTGGAAGGATAATATCAAAAGTTAGTTTAGAATTGGCTATAGTTCTTGTTAAGGAAAGGGAGTTTCATGACTGGTTGATCTGATAAATGGTTATGAGTTCTGTGTGTTTCTTTCATCATCGGCAGTGTATGAAAGTTTTAGAACGAGGTTTTGTTTGACATGATGTTGATTACCGATATTTGTTGGTTTTGAGCATCTACTGTGATTAGAAATTATTACTATGATTATTTTAGGTATGCAGTATATCAAGTTATTACATATTGGATTATGGTTACAACTTATTCAGACTTATACAATGTGTAGATTGCAAGGTTCGGGTCTTGTAGGAAATTTCGGATGTTGGAAATTTGGTTAAAAGGTTTATGGGATAGGTTGAATTAAGAAATTCTGGTTATGTTGTGTTATTAGACCTATATGGGATAGGGTGCCATGGGATCAGCCCCGGGTATGTGCATGGTAAGGTTACACGGCGGTTTGATGGTTTTTGAAACAACTCTTGGCACATTCGAGGACGAACATATGTTTAAGTGGGGGAGGATGTAACGACCCGACCGGTCATTTTGAGCATTTCCATCCCGTTCAGCTATTTGAAGTCTTGAGTAGCATTGTTTTATGTATTGTGACTTGTGTGAATCGTCGGTTTTGGTTTTCAGGTTAATCGGAATTGATTTGGAAGAATGATTCTCCACTAGAAAGCTTTAAATTGGAAGAGTTGACCAAGTTTTGACTTTTTAGTATTTGAACTCGGATAGGAGTTTTGATGGTTGTGTTAGCTCCGTTGGATGATTTTGGACTTAGGAGCATGCCCGAATTTGCATTTGGATGTTTCTAGAAAGTTTCGGCACAAATTGGCGAAATTTTGAAATTTGAAGGTTTGGAAAGTTCATAAGTTTGACCAAAAGTTGACTTGGAGGATTTCATATTCGGATTGTGATTCCGTGAATTGGAATAGCTTCATCATGTTATTTGGGACTTGTGTACACAATTTGGGTTCATACCGAGTTGATTTGATATGTTTCGGCGCGAGTTTTGGAAATTGAAAGTTTAAAGTCCATAGATTTTGATTTGAGGTGTGAATCGTTGTTTTGATATTGTTATGTGTAATTTGAGGCCTGGAGTAGGTCCGTATTATGTTATGGGTCTTGTTGGTATATTTGGACGGTATCCCGAAGGGCTCGGATGAGTTTTGGACATAGTTCAGATCATTTCAAATGGTTTTTGCATTGTTGGTTTTCTGTTGTTACCTGTTGCTTCTGGCGTTCTTCGCGATCTCGAAGGCTTGGCCGCGATTGTGAAAGGTGTTTGGTCAGTGGAGCTATTTTTTCTTCACGTTCGCGCTTCTGAGGTCGCGTTCGCACTGGGTTGAAGATTTTAGTCTTTGCGTCCGCGTTCATGGCTACACATTCGCGTAGTGTTGAGCTGGGTTGGTTAGCCCATATATATTCTTCATCGTCTTCGTAGTGAGTTGTCCGTGATAGCGGAAGTCTGGTAGTGTGTTTCATCGCGTTGATAAGTTGGTATTTTACCAGCTTATCTTGTCTTTAAGCTTAGATTTTTGTTGTGTTTGAGTGAAAAATTTAATTTTTTAATGTCGTTTACTTCTATTTTGTATGTTCTATGTGATTTAGAAGTGATCATGAAGAAACCAAATGAAAATGAGTCAAAAAGAAGTTGAAAAGAAAAAAATTTTGCAAATGGCATTAGATGTTGTAATTGCGACATAAATGTGGGAAATGCGAAGATAGCAGCAATCGCAATTGCGATCAACATATCGTAAATGTGAAGTCAACCCAGTTAAGCAGTGTTCACAAATGCGAAAAAAGGACCGCAAATGCAAAGTCAAACCGGACAGTTAACCTCCGCAAATGCGAAGTATTTATCGCAAATGCGATAGTCAACAATAATCATAGTTCGCAAATGCGAACATAAATTCGCAAATGCGAAGATCACGCTTCAGTACTGGGTACTTCTATAATTTCACATTTTTTGGCCCCAAAACCATTTAATACACGAAATATAAATTGGGGTTGGGAAAGATTAATTAACAAGGACTTGAGGCTTTAACCCTCAGTTTATAGATTCTACCTAGGGATAAGATTGAACTACTTATAGACATATTCGTGTATGCTTAATCTCTTAATTGTTTTAGGTATAATTCAATTAGGAAGTCTTGTTAGTATTTGGAAGAAGCTAATTCTATTACCCGAGGATAATTAACATAAACTCGCTCATATTTGTGAAATCGTGAAATACATAGGATCGTTAGTTGAGTGTAATTCCCAATGCATCCATGCTTGTAGACATTGATAATTTTACTTGATTTCTAGGTTAGTTTTTATTATTGCATTTGGACATAAATATTTTCTCAAAATATTTCTAAGTGTTTGGCTTAGCATAATAAGTGATAATTCTCTTACACGCCTAATCACCTACATATTGTTCTCTGTGGGATTCGACCCCAACTTATAGTTGGGTAAATTATATTGCATGCGACCGTGTCCATTTACTTTTTAGCAGTGGATTTGGACGTCATCAAAATTGGTGCCGTTGTCGGGGAAACATTTGGCGTATTTAGGTTGTTTGAGAAGTAAGCATAAGTACTTTGGTCCAAACTTGTGAATATTTGTGTAATTATTTTTCTTATCTTTATATTCGTATTTGTTTCGTGGTTATTTTCTTAAATTTGAAAGATGGCATCGCATAATGAAAATTGGTCGGATGGTAGTTGTTCATACTTTGATGACCCTTGTCCTTATTGTGGAGGACCACACTCGTGGCAAAATTGTTTAAATTCTCCCGGGGGCGGATTGTGCGCACAATCTCAAACCCATGAGTGGAGCATTTATGATAAGTGTGGTAGTCAAAATGGTCATTGGGATAATATTTCTTATTTATCCTTGCCTTCCCCAAACCCCCGCTATGATGATTCTACTTTTTGTGATGAAAATTATAGGGACATGAAAGTGGAAGAAATTGAGCATGGTAAAAATGGAGAGTTCAAGCTCATGTTAGAATGCCTACTTGAAGGAGGAAACAAAGAGCAAAATACTTTGGAGGAGCTTTTGGAAAATAGCGTCCAAAATGATTTGGCGCTTAAAACGTTGCACTTACAAATGGGAGAAATGCTTGAAGCTTTAGAGGTCCAGAAAGACTCGAAAATGAATGATAGCCAAGCACATTCCTTAGAGGTTGAAGCCGATAATCCTTCTTTGGCACTTGATCAAAACAAAGAAGAACTCTCAAATGCTCAAAATGAGAGGATGATGCTCATGTTGGAGGCCATTCTTGAAAATGAGGAAAATCACAACTTGGCATTCGAGGACTTGAAATAAGTACTAACTCAAAATGATGATAATATCCGCACCTTGAAAAATCAAATAAAAATATTGGTTGAGGCTCATTATGCCCACCAACTTGAGAGTGTGGAAAGAGGTCAAGTAGAGTCCAACCTAGAGGAAGAAAGTGATCTTTACTATGAGGAATCAAGAATTGAACATCCGTCAACCAATTTCATACTTGTTAGTGATGTCGAGAAAAATATGTAATTAGAGTCAACCGGTGTAATTGAAAACATGGTTGAAGTTGACTGTAGTTCGGGAGACCAAGAGGATGTCAAGTTTCGAGAAAAATTGCAACGTGGAGGCTCGATGTCACATTCCAAGAATTTCTCAATATTGGAGTTGTATGTTGATATGGGAATTGAAATACACGAGTCAATGACGGATTCCGAGGAGGAAAATCAAATGCCATACATTTTACAGTTTGAACGTACAAGAAGGCAAAATGACATGCTGCATGTAACAACCCGGTCGGTCATTTCGAGAGTTATAGCCTTGTTTCCCTCATTTCTGCTTCTTTGTGTGTTATTCAGCCTTATTATGTTGCATCGGGTTGGTTGGTTCGGATCCGAAGTGGTTTGGAGTGGAATGAGATACTTAGTCTCTTATTTAGAAAGTTAAGTTGGAAAAAGTCAATTGGAAGTTCAACTGAAAGTCAACTCGGATTGGAGTTTTTAAGGTTCGGATACCTCCATTAGGTATTTTTGTACATAGGAGCGTGTTCGGAATGTAATTTTGAGGTCCGTGGTAGAATTAGCTTGAATTGGAGAAATTGGAAATTTGGCGATTTCGGGTCGGCAGTGGAAAATTTGATATCGGAGTCGGAATGGAATTCCAGAAGTTGGAATAGATTTGTAGTGCCATTTGTGATGTGTATGAAAATTTTGAGGTTATTCGGACGAGGTTTGGTAGGTTTCGACGTCGTTTGCATAATTTGGAGATTTAGAAGTTCCTAGGCTTAAATCTGAGGTTAATTTGGTAATAGGATGTTGTTTCATGAGTTCTGAGGATTCGACGTAAATTGATATATAACTTGTTGGTGCCTTTGGTTGAGGTTTCATAAGCCTCAGGCGTGTTTTGGGGTGAGTTTTGGGCAAGTTCGGGCAATTCCAGAACTAAGATATGCTTCTGGTGTTTTGAAGTCGCGGACCTCAGCAGGGTTTCATGAACCGCGACAAAATTTCGCGTATCGCGGTGGATATGGCTCAGGTTCCGCGGCCGCGGCATGAATTACGCGCACCGCGGTGAGGAGTGTGCGGCCGCGATGTTATGCAGACCAGGAAGTGGAGATCAGAGGGTGCACTATATATACGGGATTTAGGGCATTATTTCACATTTTGGACCTAGGGAGCTCAGTTTGTGGCGAGTTTTCGAGGGTTTTTCAATAAATTCATCGAGGTATGTGATTCTAACTCTGATTTGGTTAATATACATGAATATACTACTGATTTCCTCATTTGATTAGTTCTTTGAGGTGGAAAGTTTGGAAAAAATTGTAGAAACTTCATAAAATGGATTTTTTGGAATTTGAATGTCAATTCGAAGTCAGATTTTGACAAATTTGATATGTTTGGACTCGTGAGTGAATATGATTTCTAGTTTTGTATATTTTATCGAGTTTCGAGATGTGGGCCCGGGAGGCCGGGTTTGAACCGAATTCAGGATTTTTGGTCGAATTTGATAATTTTCATGTGGAATTCATTCCTTTAGCATATATTGATGATAATATACTGACGATAATATACTGATTTTGGATAGATCCAGAGCATTTGGAGGCCGAGTCGAGAGGCAAGAGCATCGCGGGCTAGAGATTTGTCCTGTTCGAGGTAAGTAACGATTGTAAATCTAGTCCTGAGGGTATGAAACCCTAGATTTCGTATAATACTACTATTTTGGGGTGACGCACATGCTAGTGGACGTGCGTGTAGGAGTGCAGCGTTTGGGATTGTGACTTGGTCCGTCCCGTAGCAATTGTATAGTTGCGTATTTTATTTGAAGTTGTATAATAGCTACGTGTTTTAGAAAGAATTCTTAAAACTTGGGTTGAATGCCATGTTTGGGCCTTGTGCCAATACTGTTTAGAACCTCAGGGGAATTTTCTTACTATTATCTTACTGTTTTCGATTTGAAATCTACACTCAGTCATGATTATACATGTTTACTACATAACTCAGTTTTATTACTCTATTTTGATGCACATAAATGATGTTTGGGTTGAGTCCCCTGTTTCACTGAAATGCCTGAGTGGCTTGTGAGGTTTATGACTGAGTGAGGCCGAGGGCCGGGATTGGTGAGGATCTTTATGGGATCAGGTTGCACGTCACCGCATGTTTATTATAGGCCGAGGGCCTGAGTGATTGATGTCATGATTTGGCTTGTTATAGCGCTTGGGCTGAAGGATCCCCTCCGGAGTCTGTACATACCCACAGTCAGCGTAGTTACGTACTGAGTGCGAGTGCTGAGTGATGAGTGATTGGGAGGCATGGGTGATGGTGAGGTATGCCCGAGGGGCTGTTACGAGTGATTGTGAGGTATGCCTGAGGGGCTGTTATGAGTGATTGTGAGGTATGCCCGAGGGGTTGTTTACGAGTGACTGTGAGGCTTGCCCGTGGGGCTGTATATGAGTGATGTTTTGCCTGAGGGGCGGTTTATGTTTTCATCATTTTCACTTTATTTTGCATTGAGCCTCTATTGAAACTGTTGAAAAGTATCTTTAAATGATTTTTCACCGAAACTTGATTTTTAAACGAGATAATTTGACTCAAATATTGATTTGAAAATATATTGTACTTTATTAAGATTTCATGATGTGGAATTTATGTGTTTTACTGATCGTCACTGCGGCTCAGCCTTTATTTATGGTTGTTACTTACTGAGTTGGCGTACTCACGTTACTCCCAGCACCTTGTGTGCAGATTTAGGTGTTTTCTAGACACGGTTGAGGATGTAGATTATTTCTTACGCATATTCTCGGAGTTAGCAAGGTAGTTGCATGGCGATCGAAGCCCTTCTTTCCTCCTCCTTTATCTTCCCTTAGGTGTACTTGATTAATCCCAAATTATGCTAGTCTTCATGTTTACGGATAGTTGTAGTAGTTGCTCATGACTAGTGACACCCGATGTCAGGCCTTTATTTTCGCATTTTCTTTGATTTGAATTCTTATGAAAGATTTATGGTTAAATAGCTTGAAAGTAAATTTTTTGAAATGAAATATTGTGATGTTTTGGGTAATGAGTCAGCTAGCCTATTACCACGATAGGCGCCATCACGACTTGGTAGTTTGCCTCGCGACAAGGTTGTATCAGATCCTAGGTTACATAGGTCTCACGAGTCATGAGCAATTTTAGTAGAGTCTTGCGGATCGGTACGGAAACGTCTGTACTTATCTTCGAGAGACTGCGGAACCTTTAGGAAAAATCTCACATTCTTGAATCTTGTCGTGCAAATCCATTAATTCAGCTAGAAGCATAACTCTTTGAATTCCTTCCATGCATTCGAATGCGCACGTAAGTGCTCGGTATCAGTTGTGCATCGACGGCTTGTGACTTCCATTAATGAGGTGCGAGGTGTGATTTTAGCATGTTGATGATAGGCCAGTCTAGAGGACTTGAGGCCGAGTTTTGTCTGTGGCTTGAGTACTGGGATTTCGATTATGTGAGCACGTGCATTTGGGACTTATATGTCCGTTTGTATCCTTATTGGTGGGATTTTGTGACTGGATGACTATGTGGTGAGTATGGTTGATGGTGGGATGTGTTCAGATTATTTGAATATGACAAAAAGAGTTTGCTGGAGATGTAGCAAGAACTATTGGGTGTTTGAATTCTGTCTTGAGTTGATGTATGACCTCGAGTTGTGGGTGTATTTAGGGACCTCTCATGTAGTTTAGTTGTGTAGTGAAGTAGATCTTCATGTTGTTTTATGAGTTCTTAATGATGTCAGTTGGGCTGACCAATTCCCCAGTAGCATTCATGCATTTGATGAACAGTGTATTCCAGCCATAATTGGACTCCTTCGTTGTTGTATTCTTTGATGACATCCTGGTGTACTCTCGTAGCCAGGAAGGGCATGCTCAACATTTGAGGATATTATTACCATGATTGAGGGAGGGGAAGCTTTATGAAAAGTTCTCCAATTGTGAATTTTGGCTCAGTTCAGTAGCATTCTTGGGGCACGTGGTGTCCAGTGAGGGTATTCAGGTGGATTCGAAGAAGATAGAGGCGGTGCAGAGTTGGCCTAGACCGTTCTCAGCCACGAAGATTAGGAGCTTTCTTGGTTTGGCAGGTTACTACCGTCGCTTTGTGGAGGGATTTTCATCTATTGCTTCGCCCTCGACCAAATTGACCTAAAAGGGGTGCTCTATTCGGATGGTCGGATTAGTGTGAGGAGAGCTTTCAGAAGTTCAAGACTGCTTTAACCACAGCTCCAGTGTTAGTTCTGCCATCAGCTTCAGGTTCTTATACCGCGTATTGTGATGCCTCGAGGATAGGCGTTAGTTGTGTTTTAATACAGGAGGATAAAGTGATTGCGTTATAGCTATGATTTTTTGAAGGGTATAGAGAGATATCAGTATGAGGCTAAGAAGGAGGGTTTATCTCCTGCGGGGTGTCCTGAGGTTGTGTCATCCTTATGTTGTTTTGTAGCAAGTTCTCTTTTATCAGTAAATGATATATGCAGCAATTTGAGTTTAGATCGATTGTGGAAGTTGGCATGACATGGTGAATGCGAGATTTGGAGATGATTTGATATATTAGATGATTTGTGTAATATGAGATTATGAAGGATTTAGTTGAATCTCACTACGGTATTGTGGCAGTAATGAAGTATGGGCATTGTGAATTATTGTGTGTTTTGATCTATGGCCTTGAGCCAAGTGGGGGAGTCTATTACAGACGAGTTGATTGCACGATTATGTGTAGTATTGGTTTCAGTTTGGGGTATGCTAGTTACTCAGTTATGACTGCAAGCGTTGTGAGTGAGGATGACGCAAGTAAGGGAATTTCTGGTTACAGGTTGTATTTCGCTCTATGGGTAAAATGGGTTTTACTGAATGATTGAGTTGTAGCTGTAAAGGGTGTAGTGTGTGTGGAGTAGGAATTTTCTTGGTTGCTTAGGGGTGTGGGTTACTCCCTTGAGTGTTGGTGTGTAACAATTGGGAATCTTTAGGATGTGTATTTAGCTAGAAATTGAGATTCACGTTGGATGGTGTTAAGACTTGTGGAATTTCTATATTATTGTGGATTATACATCTCGGTATTAGGATAAGGAAAGAATAGCTTAAATTCATAGAAAGCCTCTTCAGAGTAAGTGTTTGAGTTTTGATATTTTTGGGGTGCTTAAGAGAATATTCAGCGGCTTATGAGCCGTAGGGCGGTCTGGCTTTGTGCTAGGGTCTTGTCAGTGAGTTTTGGTTGAGGATTTTGGTATTATGGAAAGAGGAAGAATCCATTCGAAGGTAACTCAGAAGGAACTCAGAAGAATAGGATAGCTTGGTAGTAGGTGGGATCGGCATGGTAATGAGTAAGATCGGTTCTTTGGGTGCTTATGATGTGGTAAGGTTCTACGTGTTATTCGTGGCAACGCTCTTGGGTTTTTGCGACCTGCGTAGCTTGGTTGCGTTAGAGGGATTCAACCCTTATGGTTTGGTTAAGTTCAAATGGATTTCGGAGAGTTCTTGATGGTCTCTACCATGGTTTGAGATGTATATTTCCTACTGGTGCGTGGTGCATGTGGCGTATTGTAATTCTCTCTGGAATGGAATAAAATGGGAAAGTCCTTAGCTAATCGAGTATGTAGTTGCTTGCGACTCAGAGTGGATTTTGAGATTTGTCGTATATTTCATATGTTGGCGTAATTGGTGCGATGTGAGGTGTAGTATTGAGATTTGCAGGTGCAAGGTCACGATGCAATTTTGAAAGGAAGGTTCTGAAATTTGTAGGCAGCATGGGCGATCTCAGGTGACCAGATAGATGGTATTACTTCTAGATATGGCTTGAAGGTGTAAGTTTCAGGAGAGGCACTGTGTTTTGATTTATGGATACTTCATTGGTATGGCGGCTGATGAGTGGCTAGAATTCATGATTTTAAGCATTATATACCTTGCATTTTATGAGATTTAATGATAAAATACACGTCGTATGTGCCTAATAGGGTTTATTTTATGTGTAGGTGAATTGGAAATGGAAACGGGGCTAAACGGATGCAAATACGTCGAAGAATACGCGAAAAGGGACGCCCGGACGATAGCCGGGCGACAGAGCCAAACAGCCCGACCCAGCCTAGCCTTAGCCAGGCGTTAGAGCCGTAACGCCAGGGGCTGCCTGGCCTTACCCAGGCGTTTGGGCTGAAACGCCAGGGTCCCTGGACGGCCAGAAATCGAGTTTTGACGGGTTTTAAGTGTTTCCAAGTTAGAATATAAGTCTTTGACACGTTTAGGGTTCATCCTAAACATATAAATAGACCCAAAAATATCACATTGAGGAATTTTGGACAGGGGATTCGACAGAGGACTTTTGACAGAGGATTCGACTTAGTTTTTCTTCTCTTCTCTTCTTTTAGTTTTATAGTTTATTAGTTCTAGAGTATTGGGTGTTACATGAACGTTGTAGTTGAAGCTTGAATTATTCTTATTGTTTATCTTAATTGGTTTGTTTATTCAATCTTGTGCTTAATTATTCAATTGCTTGATCATCAATTGACTACTATCTACGAATCTAGGGTTGAACTCGGGAGAGGGAATTCTAGATTGCATATAAGATTGGGTAGAGCAAGATCTTAACCCTTCAGGGGAGCGGATTTGCGGTTAGGATAGGAATATACCTAAT
>ML385096.1:16151-29170 GCA_005239525.1 Nicotiana knightiana
ATATATATATATATATATTCAGACACACACATACACGAACTAATCTGTTTAACTCTCTCTCTCTCTCACAGTTAAAAAAACTCTCTGCTCTCTCTCTCTCTCTCTCTTATGTGCTAGTTGCTACTATTCTAAGTTAGCCGGCTGCAAGCCAAGGCTAACTATTATGCATCTCCTACTTCCTATTTGTGTTACTGCTTTCTTCACTTCACTGGTATGTTCTAATTCAGATTTCAGTTCTCAAACCAACATGTTTCTAATACTGTTGTAATTCACTGTGTTTCTAATTTGCTTTTACTTATTATTTTGTTGTTCAACATGTAACTAGGATCCTGAACTCCCCTCTGCCTGTTAAGTTTATACTTTACTTGTCCATGAACAGTATGTTTCTGTATACTTAGCACCTGCTTCTTATGTGAATCTGCATGCCTATGACTGGTACATTAGTTTAATCATGGTCTTAGTTGTTTGGTGTTAATCTAATCCGGTTTTTTACTGTACCCCTGATCCTCTGAACCCTTAGGAGCTTCTGATTGCATGCCTATATGTGTTTCTGCCTGCTACATGTTTGCCCTCACATGCTCTGTATTTGTCCCTCAAATCCCATTACCCCTGCTTGTGATTGTTAGACTATCCCTGGTACTTTGTGTGATGTTGAACTTCTATTCCAATCAAGTTTCCCTCTTCAAAACTGTTATCTTACTTACCCTTTCTCAAAACTGTTTTCTTACTTAAACCTTTTAAAAAATAAAAAGCACTCTCACATATATTCTTAGAAGTTTAGGTTCTTCCCCTTCTGTGTGAGCATTGCCTTGGGACCTTTGAGCTCCCTCTGAACTTTGACACACAGAGGCTAGCCATTCCACACTGCACTTAATCTATTTTGGCTATGAAATCTGGGTGTGAGCACTGCCCGGGAGCCCTTGAGGTCCTTAGGGAACTCTGACACACCCGGATTATGAGAAAGTTGTGAAATAATACCTGACATTGAGGACCTGGAGACTTGAGCCTATTCTATAGGCTCCCTACAGTTAACTTCTTATTTTTCTTCTATTTCAGTTGTGTAATTCATATTCAATGGTCTGTAATAATTAATTGTAAACAACTCTAGGGCCAGATAGTGAAAATGGATGAGTGATATGCATGCTGTAGTATAATTAAGGGTAGAGACCATGTTTCTAGGTTTATTTTCTCTATGCGCAATAGCAGTCATGTTTAGGTACAACATGCCATGCATTAGATATCATGCTACTTAGGATTTATGTGTATTCAACATCTCATCTACGCTTAGAAATCCTACCTATAGGATAAATAATTACAATAAAATAAGTTGCTATTACGTGATTCTACCCATGTTCTGAAACTTCACTAGAAGTACTGTTCTAGGATAAATTAACCGCAATCATGTCCCATCATGCTATACACGTAGAGATCCTATTTTAGGTGAACAACGATTAAAATCTGTCACCTATGCTATTCCTGAAACTGTGCATAATGCTGTGATTCTATGTGTATTTAGAAATCCTGTTTAAATTATTATGCATCATGCTGTATTAGATATCATGCTATAGGATCGTATCTATTTAATTGCACTTAGTCTAAATAGAGATATCTAAAGTAATTCCATGTTCTAGACAACTAGTAATCAGTCCTTGTACATCTTCAACACCTAGAATTGCATGTGATTCAACACCTAGGCAAGCCTTAGGTAATTAACTTAAAAAATAAAATCAGAACTGTCTTTGTGATCATGTTTAACTGTCAGCATGCTTAAAACCAGTAGGCAAGCCTGATTAAGACTTCCTCTCTGAGTTATGCAATAAATCTGTCTTTGTGTTATCACCTAGATACCAATGCTTTAGGATTCTGAATTAATATGGACTTTAGTTGTGTATGAGACATGCTGCTTACGTGTACTGTGTGTGGAGGAATAGTTGAGCCTTTATCTGCTTTCTATGCTTTCCTTTATCTGCAGTCCTACTTGTTTTGTTATCTGTCGCCCTAGAATTTTACCTTTAAAACCTGAGGGTTTGCCTAGCACCTCCCTTTAGGATAGGAGTCCTAATTCCCTCCGGGACTAATAGGAAGGGACGAGTAACAACATGCAATAGAAGTCGAGACCGACACTCATTTTTAATAACCTTACGGGGTGGGAAGGGTAGAATATGGATATGATGACCGATGCGCTAATACCACGGGTACCCCTCTTCGAGGAGTGATTACCGGGTATTGCATTGATGTGATCCATATTATTATAAACCTAAGAAACCTTTTATGTGCTTAGCTCGTAATCCTTTTCGAAAGCTAATCTTCTTTATTGTTCTTTTCAAACATCTGCATGTTAAGACTTAAATCCCCTCTTATTTGGGCCTTTACTTGTTATTTGCTAATTGTACAAATTCACGAAACTATTTGTCGGGGAACCACACTTGTGGATCCTGAGGGGTGCCTAACACCTTCCCCCTTAGGATAATTTCAAGTCCTTACCCAATCTCTGGTTAGTAATGTAGTCGTAATTGAACCCCTTAGGTGCCCTAACGCACCGTTAAAATTGTTAGGTGGCGACTCTTCAAAATATGCAAACCCCTTTCCCAAAAGGAACGAGTTGTCCCAACCAATGTCGTAAACTCGATCTCCGCGCGAAAAAAGGGGGCGCGACAGTTGTTTGTTGTGTTGTTACTTAACAGGCCTGTAGAACAGAGTTCAAGTTCTCTCCCATGCTGGCTCTGTCAAAGTGATTTTTTTGCACCTGAAAAACAGTAAAAAGCTATGTTAGATTTGGATATATAGAGAAGGTTTTCTTAGCTTCAAATTTGCTACTACATCTAGACCTCCAGATCTCCCAAAGGATTATGAGAGGAAGAGTCTTAGTGATGTAAGTAGTAGTAGGACTGTTAGAATTATGATTCCACGAGTTGAGAAGAAGGATCTTAAGGTTCTTATTGCTAGTGCCAATTCCAAAGAAACCCGCAAAGTATTGCCACAACCTCTTGGCATGATCACCCTGGCAAAAGAGGTGGTCATCTGTCTCTAGCTCTGGCCTCATGTTGGAAATGTCACAGCAATGGCATTTCAGGATGAGAATGATTCCAAGTCTAGCCACCACTTATTCTGTGGCTAATCTTCTATGAATCTCCATGTGATAAAAGCCATCTTGAAAGGGATGTCCTTATGCCAAATTCTGCTATCAATGTCGTTGATATCCCTTTTTTGTCTAAGAATATTCCATACAAGTCTCACAGAAGACTTTCCTGTAGTAGTGGGGGTCCATATGACTCTGTCCTCCTTGAGGTTGTCAAGAGTGATACCAAGGTTGGAGATTATATTTTTGTCACTATCAGAAGGTCGATAAATCAAACACTCCAAATCCCAGTACCCTTATTTAAGAACTTCATTGAGCCTGATCTGGTTGATTCCTAGCTCTTCATTCAATATTTGGTATAGAGGCCTCAAACCAGTCCAGTTATCATACCATAAGGACACATCGTCCTTCCCAATATTCCACAAAATATGATTCTCAACTTCCACCTTGATGTCACAAAGGGCTTTCCAATAGTTAGATTGCACATTGTTACATAATTTTATACTAGGATGGTTAGAGCTGAAGTATTTTTATTTCTAATAGACCACCATCGTTTTGCCTTAAAAACTTAGAAGGTATCTCTTATCCTTCTGAAGTTGGCCCCTCCCTCTCTTATGGGAAGCATAATTTCTACTAGGAAATCCAGTGATGCTTTCCACCTGTGTCTTGCCCAGACTAAAAGAATCTAGCCATATACTTTTCAATAGCATCTAGGGTACCCTTAGCTGTCCTTCCAGGAGATAGGAGTTTAGAATGCCACCCCATGATTTTGTTGATGATTTTATCAATGCTATCTGAGAAATATGAGATCCTCTTTCTTCCAATGATGGGAGGACATCCCAGATATTTAATGGGAAACCATTAATGGTGTATGCCAATGTAGTTACGAATTCTAGCAATGTAGCTAGTTTTGTAATTTGCAGCCAAAGCGAAGCAACTCTTGTTTTTGTTTATGAGCTGACCTGAGATTTTTTCATAAGAGTTAAGGGTGTCCAGAACCAGCTGTATGGATCTTTTATCACCATTGCAAAAAGGACATTATCATCAGCACAGGCGAAGTGATCGATCTTAGGCCAATAGTTATTCATGTAGAAATTCCTCAATTTATGGTCCTCGAAGATGAAGGTACCTTTAACACTTCCACAAGTTTATACAATGCGACCAACACTAAGATCTTGTACCTTAACCTATCGATGCCTTCCATGTGAAGATGTTGTGGCTCTTCTCATTGATGGTTGGATTTTCAAGTGCATGACTACAGTATCAAACTTTTCAATCCTTTCCCTTGTGAAACTATACATCTCCCTTCTCTTCAATTTCTATCAAAAAAATTATTCTGTCCTAGAATTCGCCTACTAGTCCACTTAATTTTGAGATTGTGGCACTGAAAAATAGCTTGGGGAGTTTTTTGGCTATTCTAAAACCTGGTAGTCAAGCTTGGGCTTATATACACCAGCACCAGTACCAGCACTAGCAGAAGCAGATTGTGATGTCTCTGATATGATATATTACAACAATTGTGTCTATAGTGCCGCTAATCGAGGCGCGATTATATGTAGGGGCACCACTACAGCACTACTTGTAACTCTAAAGAAATTGCACCATCATTGAATTTTCGTCATGTTTCAGAAGGTCTTATCTCGTAAAATCCACAACTAACTATCTTTTAGAATTCAAATAGTTTTTCTAAGTTCTATGCTATTAGGTGTTAAGATTTCCAAGTTGGTTTCAAAGCCATTAACCGACGAATCTATGTTCGTAGATGTGGAAAATTACTTGGGAGATGAAGCTGTGTTCTTGGGTAGTAATCAATCAGCCATGTCTTTTTGGCTTCTAAATTTTCGGGATGGAAAAGCAATTCTATATACTATATGGACCAAAATAGTCCAAAGTTTGAGTTGTCTGGATGAATAAATCAATATTATATGGGCATTATTGACCTTGAAGATGATATTTTCCACACCCATTATCTCTAGAGAAATCAAATATTGATGGTGACAATTTCCAGCCCCAAGTATTATGGATCATTCCTACCCCAAAGTTGAATGCTTCTTAGACATATTTGTTTCGAAATCTGGATATATTTTTAGATTTTATTTTGTTAGGGGTCGTTTGGTTTGAGTACAGCTTATGTCGGGATAAGTTATGCCGGAATTAGTTATGCTGGGATTAGTTATCCTGATATTATTTTTTATCCACTGTTTGATATGTTGTATTAAAAATGTCAATTGTATAATTTTTAAAAAGAAGGTATAAGTTATCCCGGTACTAATTATCCTACCCTCTATAAGGTATAAGTTATCCCGATACTAATTTTAATCTCGGGATAACTTATACCAGGTTTGATAACCAAATAAAGTATTAAGGTGGTATTAAATTTTTATACCACCACTATAACTTTTTATACCTCATACCAAACAACCCCTTAATGTCTCTCATTATAGTTTATTGAATACATGTTCATGTTACTGTCTTTTGTTGTCACAAATAATTTTTTTATAGTATGTGTATAGTATATAAGTGTATACGGTCAAAACCGGGCTCATCCAAATTTGCTTAATTAGTCGAGACCAATATGGTAGACCAAGGATCGGCCCCATATTATATCAGACCGAGACATAAAGGTGCGATACCAAGCCCGAGATTCGAAGTATCAATCGAGATTGAGACCACCTAGGATCGAGGCCAAACGGAATAGACATCGAGCAAAATCGAAGATCGTATACTAATAGAAAGTCGAGATATCCGTGATCGGTCGAGGATCGTGGCGGAAATCTCGGAACAGATCAAATCAAGAACGATTATTTAGCTAATCATGAGATTTCCTTCTGTAATTAAAATTGTACCATAAGTAGAATTCCCCTACTATATAAAGGGGGATTCTAATCATTTTTAATCATCTAATTCTCGCATAGCAAAGCAATACAATACTCTTTTCTCTCTTAAACTCTCTTGTTCTTCAGTTCAGTTCTTATTCCTTACCTATATTATCAGCCGGTTCGAGGGTAATCTAGCTTGAGGGTTAAATGGCATTTCTATATTGATTTGCTTTATTTTACTGTTAATTTATAGCATTAATCATCCTATTTATCAATTTTTTCTTGGTGAAATCACATATCCTTCAAACCACTTATAATTTTAATTGTTATCCGACTTTAAGGGTAAACAGTTTGGCGCCACCGTGGGGCTAAGGATAATGGTGATTGCCTGGTACTAATTCTTATAACACACACTTCTTTATGCTACTTCTCGTAAGTGTTTTTGATTTCAGGATTAGCATGTTGAACTCTCAAACAGTACCCACATACGCCGACAATGACCTTGGATTTCATGGAAAACGACAATATAGCCGCCTCAGGGATCGAAGTACCTCAGGTTGTCCTCGAGGGAGTACCGGTTGCAAACCCCATCGACATCAGTTCCTATGTCGCCCTAAATGTATATCTGGGTGTCGACCCTGAAAATAGCGTCTGCAGGGATATTCGACCAGCTGGTCGAGTTACACAGGGTGATGAAGACGGCAGAGTCAACCTTCAACTAATATTTGAAATGTTACAGGCTCAACAAGCTGCCATAGCGCAACTCTAAAATCAGAACCGCGCACTGAGTTGGGTTGAACCCGAGCCCTCACTAGAAGTTGTTCACAGGCCGAACCAGTACCGGGAACTGACCTAGCCATTATGAAAATGCTCGAAGAGCTTACAAAGCAGATTGAATCGAGGGAGAAGAAGATTGAGAAAAATTAAAAAAAGGTAGAAACGTATAACTCCCGTGTTGATCAAATCCATGGAGCACCACCGATTCTGAAGGGTTTGGATTCGAAGAAGTTCATGCAAACTTCAGCTATTGTATCGGCCATTGGGAGGATCAAAGATACCAGATGGCCTTGACCCCTACAGACCGATCCCACCTAGAGGAATCTTAGTCAAATATGCAAATACCATGGTACTCATGGTCATAGAACGGAGGACTGCACACAGCTAAGGGACGAGGTAGCCCGGTTGTTCAACGATGACCACCTCCGAGAATTCTTGAGCGACCGAGCTCAGAACGACTTCAGAGACAGGGGTGCTAACATGAAGAACCACAACATGTGATTCACATGATCTTTGGTGGGGTCGATATTCCATAGTGACCCGTATGCAAGTGCACTAAGGTGTCAATCACGAGGGAGAAGCGAAGTCGGGACTATGTGCCGGAAGGGACTTTGTCTTTCAATGACGAGGGTGCAGAGGGGATCTCTCAACCAGACAATGACACACTGGTAATATCTGTTCTTATGAATAAAATTCAAGTTAAACATGTTTTGATTGATCTGGGAAGCTCGGCCAACATTATTTGATCGAGGGTCATGGAGCAGCTCGGCCTACAGGATCAAATTGTGCCTGCAGCTCGGGTTCTTAATGGCTTTAGACTGGTAAGTGAAACTACCAAAGGTGAGATTATCTTGCCAGTAAACATAGCCAGTACCGTTCAAGAGACAAATTTCCATGTGATCGAGGGTGATATGAGGTACAACGCCCTGCTCGGAAGGCCTTGGATCCATAATATGAGGGCAGTACCTTTGACCCTTCACCAAGTTTTGAAGTTACCGACACCGGATGGATAAAAAATGGTGTACGGGGAGCAACCTCCCTCCAAGGATATGTTTGTAGTCGACAAAGTGATACCGGTATCGGCGATCTCATCAGCAAAGGGATCAGAGCCGAAGGGAAAGCAGGAGGCCAAATAGAAAACATAGACACCAACCTCGACCCAATCGTAGAAGCAGGGAGCGGATGAGGACGATGAATATTGGATCCCTCGATCCTTCATAATTCCCGATGATTCTGACCCCACCAAATCGACGGTCAAAGAGTTGGAACAAGTCATACTGATCGAGTACCTGCGTGAACAAAAGGTATACCTGGGCACGGGGTTAACTACCGAGCTCCAGAAAAAATTTATTCAATTCCTTTTAGATAACATGAATTGCTTTGATTGGTCCCATCTCGATATGACAGGGACCCCACTGGAAATCACTACCCATCGATTAAACTTGAAACCAAAGTTCCGTTCGATAAAGCATAAAAGAAGGCCCCAGTTCGAGGTTAAGCATGCATTCATCAAGGACGAGGTAACCAAACTTCTCATAATAGGGTCCATTCGGGAAGTGAAATATACCAAATGGTTAGAAAATGTAGTGGTAGTCCCTAAGAAGGGAAATAAACTTAGAATGTGCGTAGACTATAAAGACTTGAACAAGACATGCCATAAGAATTCTTTTCCTTTGCCAAATATCGATCGCATGATCGATGCTACGATCGGCCACGAGATTATTAGTTTTCTCGATGCCTACTCCGGGTACAACCAAATACAAATGAACCAGGAGGATCAGGAAAAGACTTCGCTTACACTAAATACGACACCTATTGTTATAACGTAATGTCGTTCGGACTAAAAAATGCTGGTGCAACTTATCAAAGCCTAGTAAATCGGATGTTCGAAGAACAAATAGGAAAATCAATGGAAGTTCATATTGATGACATGCTATTTAAGTCCCTGCGAGCAGAGACCATTTTAAACAATTGCAGGAGACTTTCGATATTCTCAGAAAGTACAACATGAAGCTCAACTTGGAGAAGTGTGCGTTCGGGGTTGACTCGGGTAAGTTCCTCGGCTTCATGGTATCAAATCGGGGAATCGAGGTCAACCCCGATAAAATCAAAGCCATCGATGATATCACGATCGTGGATAACGCCAAGGCCGTACAAAGTTTAACGGGGCGCATCGCCGCCCTAGGACGATTCATTTCCAGGTCCTCAGATAGAAGTCACCGATTCTTCACACTGCTTAAGAAGAAGAGTAGATTTTCATGGACTCCGGAATGCCAACAGGCGTTAGAGGATCTAAAGCGATAC
The DNA here is from genome assembly GCA_005239525.1 of Nicotiana knightiana. Classification (NCBI taxonomy): domain Eukaryota; kingdom Viridiplantae; phylum Streptophyta; class Magnoliopsida; order Solanales; family Solanaceae; genus Nicotiana; species Nicotiana knightiana. The sequence continues at coordinate 25,131 of ML385096.1, forward strand.
TTATCGAGCTCGCCACTACTTCACACCTCAAAAGCGGACGAGCAACTGTACTTGTACTTGGCAGTCTTGGAATTAGCAGTAAGTGGGGTCCTAGTCCGATGAGAACAAGGTACACAATTCCCTGTTTACTATGTTACTCGGACATTAGGTGAGACCGAAACCAGATACCCCACTTAGAAAAATTAGCGCTTGCCTTAATAAGCGCCTCTAGGAAATTAAAACCATATTTCCAATGTCATCCAATATATGTTGTCACTACCTATCCCCTTTGAAATATCTTGCACAAGCCCGAACTTTCGGGTCGATTGGCCGAATGAGCCGTCGAGATCAGTGGGTACGGTATCGAGTATCGACACCGCACGGCCATCAAGTCTCAAATCTTGGAAGACTTTGTGGGTGACTTCACGCCAGCCCTCGTACCCTAGGTCGAAAAAGAACTATTATTAAAATCGGGTACATCATCGGGGGTGTGGACCCTCTTCACGGATGGAGCTTTAAACGTGAAAGGGTTCGGGATGGGTATCATTTTAAATCCACCCACGGGTAATACAATTAGACAATCTATTAGAACTTCAAAATTAACTAACAATGAGGCCGAGTATGAGGCCATGATTGCAGGTCTCGAGTTGGCTAAAAGTTTGGGATAAGAGGTCATCGAGGCCAAATGTGATTCCCTACTCGTGGTAAACCAGGTCAACAGAACTTTCGAAGTCCGAGAAGACCAAATGCATAGGTACTTGGACAATCTACATGTAACTTTACATCGATTTAAAGAGTGGACCTTACAACATGTACCTCAAGAACAGAACAACGAGGCCGATGCCCTTGCTAACTTGGGGTCATCAGTCGAAGATGACGAACTTAACTCGGGGATTGTCGTACAACTCTCGAGATCAGTGATCGAAGAAGTCCATGTCGAAATAAACTCTACAAGTCTAACCTGGGATTGGAGAAACAAGTACATAGAATACCTAATGAACGGGAATCTCTCGTCAGATCCAAAGAAGTTGAGAACTCTAAGCACAAAGGCGACACGATTCACTTTGTTCGATGATGGATTGCTGTTTAGGAGGATGTTTGATGAACCATTGGAAATATGTTTGGGACCGGGAGATATCGACTACGTCCTGCGGGAGATTCATGAAGGCACTTGTGGAAGTCATTTTGGTGCCGAATCATTGGTCCATAAAGTTAACAGAGCAGGGTTTTACTGGGTCGATATGGAAAATGATACAAAAGAGTTAGTTTGAAAGTGCGACAAATGTAAAAGGTATGCTCCAATGATTCACCTGTCCGGGGAACAGCTCCACTCGGTCTTATCCCCTTGGCCATTCATGAAATGGGGAATGGATATCGTCGACCCTCTCCCCTCGACCCCAGGTAAAGGTCATTTTATTTTATTTATAAATGACTATTTTTCTGAGTGGGTTGAAGCACAAGATTTCGAGAAAGTCAGAGAAAAGGAGGTCATAGACTTCATTTAGGACCACATTATATGTCGATTCGGGATGCCTGCCGAGATTGTGTGTGATAATGAAAAGCAATTCATCGGCAGCAAAGTGACTAAATTTCTCGAGGATCACAAATCAAAAGAATTTTATCGACACCTTATCATCCCAGTGGAACGGACAAGTCGAATCGACCAACAAAACAATTATCCAGAATTTTAAGAAGAGGCTGACCGGCACCAAAGGAAAGTGGAGAGAAATACCGCTCGAGGTTCTTTTGGCGTACCTCACAACATTGAAGTCTAGTACGGGGGAAACACCGTTCTCTTTAGTCTATGGTGCTGAAGCTCTTATCCCGGTCGAGGTCGGGAAACATAGCCTTAGGTTTTGATATACAACAGAAGAATCAAAACACGAGGCCATGAATACAAGCCTAGAATAGTTGGACGAAAGACGCGAGGCCACCCCTGTTCGATTGGCCGCACAAAAACAACGGATCGAAAGATACTACAATCGAAGAGCCAATCTTCTGCATTTTAAAATCGGGGACCTAGTTCTAAGAAAAGTCATCCTTAACACTCGAAATCCAAATGAAGGAAAGCTGGATCCAAATTAGGAGAGACCGTATCAGGTCCTCGACATTATCGGAAAAGGATCCTACAAGCTCGGCGCGATGAACGGTGAACAATTACCGAACAACTGGAACGCATTGCTCCTAAAATGATACTACTGCTAAGGTACGACCCTTCCTTTTTCATTTATATTTCAAACTGACCATTGCAGGTGTTCGACCAGGAACGACGATGGATTCTTCAACACGAAGTCTTTAGTTCTGAAAGCACGCATCGTACTTTTTTTTCCCTTAGACCAATTTTTGTTCTAAATGGGTTTTTCCGGCGAGTTTTTTAACGAGGCAACCATTGATCATGCTAGATTATAAAAATTCAACAGTATGCAAGGCTTCTTTACAATCAACCTCGAATACTGGGGGGAATCACCCTCGAATGTCAACTTTGTTGCAAGGAATTACTTTGTGACATCGGGGTCTCGATAGGTAAATTTTGTAAGGGCCAAACGGTCGAATGAACCATGCCCATATAGGTTTCTCGAGCCCTGACATCAAATATGTACGTATGTATAATCATCTATTAAGAGGTATTTTTCCTTGCTGATATCTTATGCCTTAGAAAAGGGGAGAAAGCCATAAATATTCTTTTTATAAAGGCCATATCGGCCTAATACAAAAGCCTAAGGGTATTTTTTTGCTTTAAGTTTGAGAGATCGTCCTCACTCAAATAAAACCTAAGGTTTACCTTACTTCGAGTCCGAGAAATCACTCGCTCGATCATAAAAACTACACTAGATCAGTTTTGGTCGAAATGCCTAAACCTCAAACCTATGAATACTATTTCATAAGGCATAAATCAAGCAAAATTTCATAACGCAGAAATGAAACAAAATTTTGCAAGACAAGACAAAAATGAAGAAAAATTTCTCATATATGTCAAAATCATTTACAGGGGCAGCATGGCCCGATCAAAGTCCTTTACAAACGGCCCGAAAGTGGCCCCAAAGAAAAGATAAATGCAAAAGGAAAGAGAAAAAAATACTAAGGCCTACAAAGCTTGGTCCTTGTCGAAAACGACGTCCTCATCCTCGATATCTTCTTATTGCTCATCGAAGTCATCTTCGGGGAAGGCCAATCTCCGAGCGTGGTGTTCTTTTGCTCGGGCGTTATCAACCTCAGCCGCGATATCGAAACCTTGGGCTTGAGCATCTTCTAGGGCCTCCCTCCGAGCTTTCCATTTCGCATGGTTGATCATGCTCTTGGCTTTGGTTTGAATGGCCTCAACATCAGCTTTGAACTGGCCACCTTTTCATCAGCCTGTATGCTGGCCTTAACCCCTTCAAATTTGGCCTCCTAGAGTTTGCCACTGGCCGAGTCTAGCTGAGACTGGAGATCCCTGATCTTCTCGGTTTGCACTGAGTTCTTCTCTTTTTTGGCTTGAAGTTGAGTCTCGGCCGATTCCAACTGATCATGAACGACATCCTTCATAACAGCCAAGATGTCCATATTCCCTTTGAAGACATCGGCCTCGGCCCGAACGTCGGCCACTTGCTTGCTGAGATGGTTGATTTGCTCAAGCCTTTGTCGAATATGCAGAATTGGATCATTAGTTTTTATTTCTAACTTAGCATCACTATCGTGGAGAATTCGGAATACCTATTCAGCCATGTCGGTATAATCCTCCCGAGCTACGACCAGATTGACCTGGAGTCTTTTGTTGAGGAGCCGGTAGGTGTCGTTCTTCTCAGCAAGGCCCTAGACTTCGACCTTGTTCTCCTCTCGGACTCTTACAAAGGTTTCATGGTGAAACACCGAAGCCAACAAAAGAAATAAGACAAAGGAGTTTAAGGATAAACTACAAGTACAAAATAGAGTTTAAAGGTTACCCGATTTAACGCGTGTTGAGCCTCATTGAACAGGCAAGCGGCCCCCACAACATCCATCACCGCCTGGTCCTCTCCGTTCACCAGGCCACTCAAATAACTGGCGATTCTGAAACTGGGGGGGGGGGGGAGAAAACCCGA